>JAPYZN010005722.1:0-10322 GCA_030522865.1 Psyttalia lounsburyi | reverse complement strand
CTGACTCATGTGATTATAATCCTCGCCTTCGGCTCGGATTATAAAGCCACATTCGTCAGATAATACTTTCATCGTCTGGTGACATAATGTACTATTTCGACACATTGAGATGAAAAATATTGTTCGTAACTCGTGAAAAAAGTAGGTTTTGACTCGTGAGATTATATCACTCGCTTTCGGCTCGTGATATCAACCTCCCACTCGCTAAAAACCATTTTTTTTCACTTGTTACGAAATACACTAGTTCGTAACTCGTGAAAAAAGTGGTTTTTGACTCGTGGGATTATATCCCTTGCCTTCGGCTCGTGATATAATCCCACGAGTCAAAAACCACTTTTTTCATGAGTTACGAACATAATTCTTCATCTCAACGTGTCGAAAAAGTACTTTTCAGTCATCGACGCGAAGCGGAGAGTGACTGAAAAGTTACTTTTCCGACAGCGTGATGAAAATAATTTTTCATCTCAATGTGATGAAAACGTAGTTTTTGGTCCTTCAGCGCAGGGTTTTGGAGCAAACTCCGGTGTGCCTCAAAAATTCACATGTGTGCAATGTACTCATGCAATTCCCTCCGTAATAAGTGGAATTTTCGACTAATTCGAGATTTGTTAATACAACGAAATCCCTCACAAAATAGGGGACTGGCTTTCAGCATTAAGCCGGCCTTTGTGTTTACGCTCGTATGTACTTGAAAATGTTCTCCATGGGCACTGTGAACCATTTCAATACTACACAGCAAAATGTTTTGTCGGAGAATGGCACTCGTAAACAAGATATTTTGGTACGGTCTTGTTCCACAGTGATAAGTAAAATGAGGAAGTTTTAGCTGTGTATAGGGGTTGAATTGCTGGAGATAGAACACGTTTTCGAATGAATTTTCCATAGGCAGGAAAATATTGAGGGACTTTTCATGGTCCATTGGGGGTAATAAAGTTGCTCGGGCGCTCGTTTCAAATTAAATAGTCTAATTCACGAGGTAGTATAATGTATGTAAACTTAATAAAATCGCTGTATGAGGAGAATGATGGGTGAGTGCGGGGGGGAGGGGGAGGCGCTCTGTACATCAAGGGGAAAAGTTGGAACAACAGACGTTATGAAACCTAATAAAACTGCGGGGGCTATGAACACTTCAATAACACGTTTGACAATGGAGAGACGTAGTGAAATAGTGCTGGGGGAGGAAAGTCTGTTGCTCGGATGCCAAGAGTAATTATTATTGTAATGTTCGTGACTACCTGTGATCGCATGCGAATAGTGGCGGTGTATTTGTAGGAGGAGACGTAAAACTGGAAAGTTTATGGAGTATGGTGGAATAAAATTTTCACTGTGGGAAATTTTCAACTGAAATTTTAGGTAAAGGTGACTCAAAATTTAAAGCATCTGTATTGAAAATTTTCATTGAATATTTATAATTATGGGGGAATTACAAGTTATTTGAAAAGGTTTTTTCATCACGCTGTGTCTGAAAAGTACTTTTTCGACTCATTGAGATGAAAAATTATGTTCGTAACTCGCCAAAAACCATTTTTTTTTCACTTGTTACGAAAAATTCTATTAATGCTTTAACTTTTTAATCGAGTGCGAGTAATTCACGAAAAATTAGTCAGATCGTAGGAATTGTTGTTATGTTATATTGTCATTTTTTAATGTACCTTCGGATGGAGTTAAAGTAATGTCAAGATTTAGAAAATTATTAGTAAAGGCCGTACTATGCATATATAGTTTTCGTTACGTTTCGAATTTTAGCGTTAATTTGAGACAAAAATTTGACAAATATTTAATTGTTATTATCAATGTGACTTTTAACAGCTTTTCACAATATATAATAATAAACCCTAATCTTTGTTAGTTTCGTAGAAAAATTGAGAACTCTAAATTTTAGTTCCATTTTTTCATTGATACTCAGCACTAAATATTATTATTTGATAGACAAATAAGTTGAGGAATAAGTTGACACATGTTTATATCAACTGACTTTTGTCTTGAAAATTCTGAATATCGTGAAAAAATCAACGAGAGCTGTAATTTTTTCATTCATTTTCCCCTGAAAAGTACCAGCACATCACAAGCAATTTTATTTTATTCGCGAATTTTTCCCGTCTGCCAATCAACAACAATGAGAGAGAAAAACGACGCGCCCCAGAGATTCCCTCACATGATGAACAAACTATACATGAAATTTAATTTTTTTTTTCCTAACAGCGTAGCCATTTTCATGAGCATCTACTATTTCACTCTCTCCATATTTTTTTTTCTTTAACTCACCGTCTATGTTTATGACTTATAACCTCACAGCAGAATATAAAATACCTTGCCACGGATATTGGGTGAGAGTTCCGATTTTGATTAATTCGTGATTTAACGCGAGCGCGTTCGTAACTCGTCTCAGGGCTTATCGATCAGCAATGCAGGGCTAAGTTGAAAACTCAATTTTCAGGTCTGAATAATGTTCGTGGTTGTATATTCCAGCGCGACATTACGAGTAACATGATGAAGGGATTTCCAGTCTCTGTCGTATGCAAATTGAAGAATTATGGTATCAAGGGTATTGCCATCGGTGTTCGCGTGTGCTTATCATTGAAAATTGCGGGAGGGGGAGAGGGAGGAGAAGGGGAGATAGTCAGATCATCTATCAAGTTTGTGGGAAAATTGTTTGATACATGAACGGCATCCAGATATTTCCGGTATTTGCCGTCATTATCGTCCGTATCGGGAATTACAATGAATTAATTATCAAGTTCGAGGGAGCAGTAAAAATAGTGTTGATTAAATTACCATCATTAAAACGTTTAGATTGGTATTTTAGTTTTCCCACATTTTCGAAGTCATTAATATTCACCCACTAATTGGAATCATTGAGAGTGAAATTTAAATTTACGTTTCCAGTTAAAAGGGCTATTAATTATAGAACTTCAAAGGAAGAAGACTCCAGTTACAGGTTACGGAAATTTCAGAGCCTAATCGTTTGATTTTTTAATGAAGTGATATTCTTGCTGAATCTCATCAAATTGTGCATTTCGAATCAGCCATTTTTTTAAATATCGAAACAAAAATTAAAAATTTTGCACTTATTGAACATTGGCCTACTCAAGTTGTATAGAAAAATTAATATCTGAATATTTTTTTGCTGAATAAATCTTTGGCATCAATCGGTAATCTAGGGTAAGTACATTTGTTCTTGATACTGCTATTTTTGTGTAATTTGCTTTGCATTTACTGTAGTTTATCAAACGCTCATTTAATAAAATTTATGTATATATTGTATATTGTCAGTTGAGCCGATTGGGAATTGCGTGAAACTCCTCTTACGTTAAATTCAATGCGACTGCATCAAAATGACTTCTAAACCGCCCATATAAAATATAATTTTCATCCGCTGTGCTTCCGGAGAGTGACTGAAAAGTTACTTTTCCGACACATTGAGATGAAAAATTATGTTCGTAACTCGTGAAAAAAGTGGTTTTTGACTCGTGGGATTATATCAACCTCCCACTCGCCAAAAACCATTTTTTTTCACTTGTCACGAAATATACTATTTTGTCACTGTTGCTACGTTCAGCCAGTGTCGAAAAGTGCCATTTCTCGTTTAGTCTTTTTGTTTACAAGTTTCGACTTTACGTGTTTCAACTCGTGTGATTGGCAACCCTCGGCTTCGCCTCGAGCCGCCAACTTCACACTCGTTACCACCCCGTCGCACTTGTATCGAAATATACTATTTCGTCTAAGGGTGCTATTTAAACGTATTTTTTCCGTAATTTTGAAATTAAATGCGGTTACTAGAAATTTCGTAATTTTCATTTTCATGGTGTTGGTTTTTGGGGATTCCCCGAGTACAAACATTCACTCTTCTCTACTACTTTTTATATTTCCATTCTAGGAAGAATATGTTATTACTTTACTGCACTAAGACCCTTGTAATTAAGGATAGGTCCCAGAAATATTCTCTCCTAGGAAAGGAGAGGAAAAATTTCTTCAAGGAGTGGGGGTTAATGACCCTCAGTAGTTTTACATTTTTCTGTCCTGCTAGCAAGTAAAGTTAGTCTTAGACAAATCATCACTGAGTAAAGTGCCTTCTGACTGAGTAGAGCCTCTCAGTTAAATAAAGTATCTAAATCTATAATAAAAGTTGTTTGTTTATTTGAATCCATAATCCAACAAATGGCCTGAAAAATTAACAGATATTAAATTTTCCGAGTCGATGCGACAGTAGTCAAGCGAACCATAAGTTCCGTAAATTTTAACCATTTCTCTTCGTGCGCGCAGTGGATAGTTTCGATCTCCTCTAAAAATTGTGTAATAGACTCAATGATAAGTCCCTTGACAACATATCCCGCCAGACATATAATCCCCCAGATATTCCTCTTTCCCACTAGATTGTTTGATCCTGGCGGAGTGAAGGACCCGTTGGTTGAGTATATATAGCAACCAAGATGGAAGGCATCCGGTCAAGCTCGAGAAGAGGGATAAGAATTAAGAGAGTGGCTGAATGATAGAGGAGGATAGATTCGGGCTCAGGTAGTCAAACCGAGGATCTGTACGAGAGACGGTACGAGGAAGGAATAGTGGGAGAATAAAACAAAAACAAAAAATAAAACTCGTCTGGTGGCTGGAGAGAGACCCAGAGTACCGAGGATACTCCGTTGCTCTCCCTCTCGCGCTCGCTTAGAACCTAGCGTAGGAAGTTGGCATCGTAACGGTTACACTATACTTTTTATGATTTACAGGTAAGTGTGTGTGCCTGAGGTTGTGATGGATCATTTGTCCCAGTGATTACCGCATCCACATGATTTTAAAGGTCCACTTTAATGAAAAAAAAAATCGGTTAAATAGAGAGCATTTGAATATTTTTTCTTGAGAACTCAAAGAAATTGTAAGGAATTTTAAATGCTTTCATGGGATAACCAAGAAAATTTCATCTCGAGTTTTTTCTATAATTTCTTCAAAGAATCGTATGAATTCAGAAAAAAGATTTATTTGGTCTGATCGTAAGACAGATATTATTGATAACGAGTCCATCATTGATATTGCCTTTGAACCCCTCATTTCTAGATCTGCAGGATTTAAAAATCATTTAAATAACATTTACAACACATATTCTTCAACATTTAATATTTACCCTTCGACTTGAACCAAAATCTTTCAAATTATTAGGGAATTATTTGGTTTGAATTTCAAAAATACAGCTTCAGATGATTCATACGATTTAAAAGTCACGCACACTGTACATTCCAATGCCATTATTCCCTGAAAATTACTAGAATACCGAAATACCGGACTCTCAACCCTCGATTAGATCGAAGGTGAGAATTACAATCGCATGAGACAAATATTGAGGCAAGATTGAACCCGTTTATCAAACGCTATTGGCCACCACCCCGTGCGCGAAGTTGAATTTTGCGTACGCTGAGCATCGACAAAATCACACTTCATAGATAAATCCGTAAAAAAATTGTAAAATCAATATTTTATTTGTATTCAATTCGTAAATAGTTCGTCCCTGATTGAGATTGTCATGAGCCGAGGGGGGCTCCCCTTCAAAAAAAACTTTATCAATAATACCTTGAAGTTTTTTCTCAGTCTCCCAGAACTTCTGGAGCTCCGTAAAGTACTTGTCCAATATGAAAACCTTGGAGAGGCCTAGGGTGGCCATCTCAGGCGATCGGCTCTTCAACTCCCCCAGAATTACCACAATTCCCTCGTCTCCACTCCCGGATGAATCATTAAATCCCACCCATTCGCCGAATCATTGGCGCTACAACCCCATCAACTGGGCAATCATCGCCGCACTCGCACATTTTTCACTGTATTCACCTAGAATCTCCCGTCTCAAATTGTCAAAATTTCAACCACGAACGACTGCATGAAAAATCATCAAAATGACCTAAAAATCATGCAAGTTGAAGAGTAACTTCTAATAAACAGGTAATCGTTTTACTCAGAACAAATGACCACAAGGCACGATATCAAGTACTTTCTCGAGCGAACCCAAAACCCTTGCGAAATCCCTCTCTTTCAGGCGCTCTGGCACTCGCGTTAGAATTCTTCACCATAAAACACTCTGTTTTCACCCAAAGTCCATTAAATTCGCCTGTATAAATCCAAAAACTTCTCTCAAACACCAACAGTTTTCAATCGTTCTGTTAAATCTCTACAAAGGACATTGAACACTGTTTTCCCCCGCACATTCTCTCCTTTTTTACCCCCCGACAAATAAATAAATAAAGCGAAGAAAAGGATTTATCGAACTCACACCACAAACTCCACTGAAAACTTTGTCAACCAGTCTGCAAAAAAAAGCCCGATCAAATTGTGTGCAATCACTCGTAAAAAATCTAAACAGGGTAAAAAAATTGAGTGGCAAAAAAATAAACGAGTTTAAACATGTAAATAAAACCCTCACAAACGCAGTGAGTGCGAGAGCAGTCGCGTTCAACTGGGCGTCATTGTTGGCCGTAACCCACCGGTTAGGTTGAGGGGCCCGATCTCTTCCAGACTCTGTTCGCACTAACTCGGGGGAAATCGTAGCGTCAGGTGCCCCACGAAACACGTGGAGTGAGGGAGAAAAGAGTTAGTAGAGATCGGGCGTATGGACCCCGAGGCCCAGGGACCCCTCGAGAGTTGCACGACGACTGGGAGGGGGTGGGGGGCAACGCACGAGTGTGCGGCTCGGTTGCTTCGGATACTCGGAGAAAAATTCTGGGGCCCGTAGACTATATTGAGGCATCTTACAGGTATGCAACGGCGATCATCCGTTGTGCATACTAAATTCGAGGGTTTTTTAATTCTTTGAAATTCGTTCTGGAGTATCTAATGCATTTTTCATTCTTTGGGGAAGGGAGAATTTTTTTGGATGACCGTTTTTAGAGTTTCGAAATTAATTATGTTATTGATTGATGGAGGAATTATTTGTTAAGTTATGGTTTCGAGAGTCAGACGTTTAATCGTTGCGATTAAAACACCAGAAAATTTTTGGTCATTAATTCTTCAGAAAATGAGTTTCATCGAAAAAAAGTCATTTCGAGGACGAAAAGACTTTTTTTATTTACTATTTAATGAGTTTTTCATGTTCTACTTTGGGGGACATTATTTGAAGAGAAATTCTTAATCATTCGATGTCGATCATGTCATAATTGATGAGGTCATTATTTCAAATTGGATCTTCTACAGATCAGGATATTAAATCAATTCAACAAGTGACGTTGCTGCTTAAATTTTTTAATTTTCCATCAATCAGAACGGTCAACATCAGTGATATTTTTAACAAATCGAGAAAGAGTAGGCGAATTTAAGTAGATATTTTTTTGCGGTGGAACTCGATTGGATGTTGAGTTCGAGTTGATATTCAGTATTCGTGGGAAATTGAAAATTGCAATTGCGACTATACAATTTTTTTCAAATCTCAGATTTGAACTTAAATGATTATCTCTAAATCTCATCGAGTTCTATCTGTGACTTCCATGAATTATGATCGTAATTATTTTTCAATAAATCATCTTTCGGGGACAAATTGAGCATCAGTTACATAGAGTACGACTTCAAAAGGATGACACCTGGAGTTTAACTATTAGAAAAAAAATTCTTGATTTCTAGCAATTGAATCTACTTCAAGCAATCTTTTAAATTCCGTTTTAATAATATTCTTGATTTACTGAAATGCCCCATGAATTTTTCATGTTTTTTTCTTTTAAGATAGAAGATTACTTTTTAAAGGGGGGTCACCATTAAAAACAAAATATTTTACTGCTCGGGATATTTACTTATTGAGTTCATTACTTCGATCATGTTCAAGCTCAGTTATTGAGCCATAGTAAACATTACAATTTTATTTCCACATCATACCAAAATGATGACTTTCATAAAAATACAAAAATCCAAACGGGTACATACATACATACTGAGAAGCCGTAAAAAAATATCTCCACGTTTCATATCCTTCTATATAATTTTCAAACAGAATTAAAAGATGTCGACATCAGACAAATATACAAATTCCCATTATCGGACTAATCTTTCTTATAAAGTAAATTGTCTAAATTTTCTCCAACCTTTCGAATGGTCTCTAACGGTTCTTAAAAGAAGAATCAAGTTCAGTGATCAGAATCTCCAATTAACAAAATCATTACCGAAGCCCCAGGTGTTCAAAAATTCCCAATAGTAGAGAGGCTTTTTTATTTATTTTTTGTTTGAAGTGCTGAAATTTTTATCTAGGATGCATTTGCTCTATCAGTTAGAAAACCTTTGTTATGTTACTTTTTTGTTATCACATCTTTATTGTATTACTTAATGGAAATCCTTTGAAGCTCCATGCCTCTTCATTCCATTTTCCTCGAATTATTCTTCTGAAGTATTTCAAATCTAAGCGGTAAATTACTCGTTAAAAAAGAATAAGATCCAAAAACTATTTATTGAATCTCCGAGATTTTCCGAATTACCTCTACTCTTCAGCACTTTTTTTAACGACTTCTGGACGAACAATCCAATTCAAACGTCAATAAACAAATTTAATTAAAAATTGTTTGTTCATTTACAAATCTAGAACAAAAATTTCAAGTTAGTTATTTACACTATTGAAATCATGACTGACTATTAATGCTCAATAGCAATACAAAAAGAATTCCTCTGTCACGATTTGACACATCTTCCGAAAGTCCCAATTTGAGACTAAAAAAAATCTGTTAATATTCAAAAAATCTCAACATCTGCCTTTCCGAGACTTAAATTGACGTTTTCAGTTCTGAGATTGAGAATTCTTAAAAACTAAAATTGGGATTTGTTGGGAATTAAATTCAAATTTTCAACTCTCAAACTGTTCGAAAGTTCCAAGCTAAGACGTCAAAATTTAAACCAGAGACTGCCTGCGTAAAACTTTCAAAGGTCAATTAAAAATTTGCAAAACTCTCAATTGACTCTCATCAATTTCCCATTAAAATTTGTCGTTCTGTTTGATGCACAGTATACAGACATTAAAATTTTATTTGATGTCTTCTCACATCTTTTTTTTCTCCCCGTCTTGCAAAAGAATAATAGTCCACTAAGAATCCAATATGGCTAACCGCGTCGTCCGTCGTAAACAATACACATATCCTCATCTCCCTCAGCTACAGCTTCCCATTAGCTGGCGGTCTCGAATCGTCGATGCCCCCCCCGCCCCCCCCTTCATCTTTGGGGGGGGGGCCCTTTGGACCCCTTTTCTCGCTCGAGAACTCAACGACACCCGGGAATATGTACACCACGAAGCTGAGTGTGGCTCGCGTGTGCGGAGGTGGGAAAGAGATTGCTCTGAGAGAGGAAGAGCGGCTGAGGGCTGGAGAAGTGAGGAGACTACACCGGGAAGCCCAACCGCGCCGCTCTACGAGGCCGACGACCACTCTAGTCTTCTCTGCAGTTGTTTTCTCTCCTTCAGCAGCCCTCCCCCTTTCACCTCATGCCCGGTATTCTTCGCTGTATGTACTTGACCGTACAGATTAACTTCATATTTGCCTTGAACATCGTGTTTCAGATGGAAATAGAGTTTTTGAGAGTTCACATTAATGCGATTTAACTAAATCCTGAATGCTCTTATGGGAATCCTTTCGGGTGCTAAATAAAATTCCCGGAAATCCTTCCCACGATTCATCACCAATTTTTTACCATATTATTTCAATGCAGGATTAGAAGAATAAATAAATTTCTTTCTCCGTTGACACTAAAGACAATTTAGGAGGAGTGAGTGAGGAAATTTCAGAATTTGTGGGCAGTCTAAAGACGAGTATTCCTCTATTAATTTTAATTTGCAATGAAATATGAATATTTAGCATCTAATTACGATTAATTGGCAGTACCAATCGTAATTCGTGTCACTGTTATAAAACTTCAAGAATGCATTTACTGATATTTTCCAATTTTTTATTGATTTTCAGGAAAAAGAAAACAGAAATTTACAGTTTTTAATCACAAAAGCTCTTGAAATTACAGGGGAATCAAAATTTGATAGTTTTTTTTAACAATCTACGGGGAATTTTAAACAGAAATTCTGGGCAATGTAGATCCTGCATCAATTGTGTGATTTTTCAAAAATTAGATATTATTTATCAACTTCAATGTACAACCATTGAAAAACTGACAATAATGAGTGAACTAACGAGAATCGTCTTTTCGAGGGGCTATTCGCTCCCAAAACTAGTGACACAATGATTTCAAACTGAAATCTATTTCAAACTGATTTCCCAGTGATTTCAATGATATCATGTGATTGCAGATGATTTCAATTACGAATATAATGAGAGAAACACGCTTACAAATTATCAAAGTAAAATTAATATTAATAGAAAAAAATGATAGAA
>JAPYZN010005719.1:0-12989 GCA_030522865.1 Psyttalia lounsburyi | reverse complement strand
AATAGCTGTTATCTACTGGATACGCGAGTGTTGGTTAAAGAATCCGTACCCAAACCTTCCCCATAAAATCCCCAACGTGAGTGAAACCCACGCGACGGTGAGCCGGTATTCAGGGTGTGACGGCCCTAGGAAATGGACAAAGGAGGAAACTTCCCATATGTGAATAGTGATAGGCACTATTCACATAGTTAGATCATCCAGGATTAATGCTGAGGATGGTCTAACTTCAAAACTTCACATCCATTAAAAAAATACTTTTTTGAAGTATTTAAATAAATTTATCTATTTGATTGAAATACACTTTATTTGATTCAAATGAATCATTTTTTTGGATCCACTAACTCGAAAAAAAATTACAATCTCAAATGATTGTAGCTTTCCTTTTGATTCACACTGAAGACTCGAAGATTATTTATTTTATTTTCGAATTGACCTTTCAAAGACTATACACCAACCCCTAAAATATGAGAAATTCCTCCTTTGAATTTGTCCCTCTCGACGTTACTTGAATTGCGTTAATGATGCTCACTCATTCCGAAATCGCCCAAAACATCTATATATTCGCACGGTTGTTCGACAGTTGAAAGAAAACTAGATACTCGGTACTATAGTCACCCGCATTGCAGAGGAGCGTTTAATGGTTTATGCAGGAGCCCGGGAAATCCCAGCGCATTTTCGCACTGATATCGGTGATGGCGTAAAGCCCCTCTCACCCTCCTCAATCCTACAACGCCCTTTCTCCCCTCGTACATACCCGAGTTTGTGAGAGATGAGTACACAGAAAAGATATCCTCACATTGAGAAATGTTGTCCTCCACACAGTGTCCAACCGGGTCAAAAATTCGATTTTCATCTGAACGACCTGAGTGAATTCTCATCACGAAGTAACTTTAGTATGATATATCTAAGAAATACGTGAGGAGCTCGTGAGTGAGTAAGAATCTACTCTTTTCAAAATCATCTCATTCAGATCAGACGGATATTTAATTAGGAACTGGTTGAACTAAAAATTAAAGGATAATTGATATTCAATGACGAGTGAAATCATTTCGATTGGAAATTTAAAATTCCGGGAAATCTCGCGAAAAGTTAATTCAGGCTGAATAATTGATCTGGCCAATATGAAGACCGAATGGATTGGTGAAAATTGAAGAATGCAATGAATGGAAAAAAAAGGAAAAAGGAAATGGAAATATCTCGATACGGTCATTTGAACCAGCATGCACGATCGAGAGTCATTGTGATTCGGCTTTCTCTCCCGCCCATTATAACATAGATATTCATTCCCCATCTCCCGACGAGTAGTTTCAGTTTTAATACGTACTTCACCTCTCATTAAAACTCTCCGCCTGAGTGCAGCAATTTTCGAAAAGCTCAAGTCCTTCTCTCCATCACCCCTTCCTCCCTCTCATCTAAATGTCGAAATGCCTATAGCTCTCCATGATATAATGTTTCCCTTCTTCATTCTCACCGTCCTTCCAACTATTTGCGATCCTCTACCCCATTATCCGGACATTTAATATTCAACGAAAGTTTCATCGATATATTATTTAACACGCGAAGGCTGGAATTTCCTATTTCGATACTGAAGAATGGTATTTATTTTTGGATGAAAAACGAACGGAACTGGAATGGAATGGTTCAATCATGCATCAATTTGATGAGGCATTATTATACGGTTTTTTCACTTCGGTTGAGCGTATATTAAAATTATATTTGGCATGCGCTCAATTTAATAGAGTTTTTAATAATCCTAAAAAGTTGTTATGCGTTAAACGCATTCAATCGATGGTGACCACCCATGACCGTGAGTATTCAAATATACTCAATTTTTTTAATTGAAATATATTCTCTTTTGATTCATAAAAAAAATCCATTTGTCAGCTCATTTGGATTACTCCGGATCGGACTCAGGAAAATGCACTACATCTATATGCTAGCTAAGGTGTTGAATATGAATGAGGTTAACTGAGATTTTATCAATTATCCGAAAATGATTAATCTAATTTTGCAGTTACCATCGATTTCTCAAGGAAATTTTGTATTGTTATTAAAAACTTTCAAAGGAAAAAGGTCCGACGATCTAACCATTGCCAGAATAATAAAAAAATATATAATAAAAAAAATGTGTTGCATTTTTTACGATACTTCAGTAGGAGATAAATTCGTAAGGAGTAAATCGGATTCAAGAGCATTTGGATATCCCTAACGAGGATCTAGAATTCGGATAAAGATCCTTATCATAAAATTACAACTATGTAAGTATTAACCTCAGGAAAAATCAACCTCTCATACATTAGCAACCAACGAGTCTATGGAAATTTGAATGCATCAAGTTTGCCTAACTCATTTCGCTCATATACCCGCTCGAGGGAGTATGACGGTGAATGTGCAACGGGTTTCCTCTCCCGTTATTCCCTTATACATACATAACCTCGTAGCTTTAATGGCGGCCCATAATGAAGCTTATTAAATAACAATGTTAACCGCGAGGGCACTATAAAATCTAGCCCTCTGTACTTCCACCTCCCTCCACCAACGCATTTCTCGTTTGCCACTCTAGCCTGGGGTGCCATCGATTTATCACCGCAAAGTACGATTCAGCTCTACATCCAACATACACCAACATAGATATCTCCTAATGACAGCCACGACCATGATGTCTTCATAAAAAGCCCGAGTCTCCCAGAAATTACGAATTCAAATCAGTTGCCATTGTTCACTGCTCCACGGAGGTAGACTGAAACAAAAATAGGAAATATGGTTCAAATTTTACATGAAAAATTGAAGATTGATGATAGAGACTGTGAAATAATGCGGATAGATCGAAGAAAAAATTCAAGACAAACGGGTCTTAACCTCAAATCCCGGTTGATTTATGGGTAAACATTGGAATTCATGCCATGGCGTAACTAAAAATGCAAACATCTCCTTAAAAGGTCAGCAGGAACGCGTGAGAGGCATTATCTACTGGGAACACCCCTTCTCTAGCCCGTTAAGCGGAGGCTAGTAGCGGAATAGTGGAGTGAGATTTTTCTTACACCGAAAGTCAATTATGTATGTTTGAAAATAAATTCTTAATATAAAAAACAATTTTTTCTCTTTTGTTTGCTCCGTAGATGCGTAAAATGTGAAAACTAGGTCGAGATCACCAACTCGAGACCTATCGAGATTTTTATTCAACATTTGTAAATTTCTAAATTATAAATTACTAAGATATAGACAATAACCATTTGAACAGTTTTTTTTTAAATTCAATTTGTACATACGGTTAATGATTTTTATCTGAAAGTCGCGTATACAGTAACCCCGGTGAATAGTAGTTGTTGTTTTTTTCAAAACTTAGAAAAAAGTTGTAGCTCAAAATTTTTGAAATCTTAAGTGATTTCTAACGATTTTAGCGACTGCGAAGTAAACGTACGACAAACTTTCTTTTACCTTTTTGCAATACCTGCCGAAAAAGTTTACTTTTCGGTACGGTTTTTCGTGCGTAAAGTCGTACTTTTCCGTACAGTGTGCGTAAAAGTCAGAGGTCGTGCGTAAAGTGAAGCTTCGCTTTACGCACGCGGATTTCACTTTACACATGAGCTTGACTTTTCCGCACTCCGCACACAAAAAAAAATACTTTTCATCACGCTGTGTGGGAAAAGTGCTTTTTCGACACATTGTGATGAACAATTATGTTCGTAACTCGTGAAAAAAGTGGTTTTTGTTTCGTGGGATTATATCACTCGCCTTCGGCTCGTCATATAAACCTTCTACTCGCCAAAACCCATTTTTTTTACTTGTTACGAAATATACTATTGCCCTCCAAACCTTCCCTCGAAGCAAACTTTGGCAGGTATTGCAAAAAATTGGATGTGCAACACGTGCGTATTGCCTTTTTTGCCTCGTGTGATCGCCTAGCGATGCACAACTCGTGCGAAAAGTGCTACTTTACACACTAGTTGCACAATATACTATTTATTATTACTATTTACAATTACAATTATATTTATTACTATTATTACTATTTTATTATTACTATTTACAATTACAATTACAATTTACTATTATTATTCCGTGTGAAATAAAAAATTCTAATAACCTGCGACTTTGAAACCTCATGACAGTCTCCCCTTAAAAGAGGCTCAAATGTTCATTTAAAATTCGAGGTGTTACTGGAGGTCAGGTCTCGGTATCCGAAAATATTCGGAATGATCCCTCAACAGAGAAAACAAACATAAACCGAGACAGAAAAGGGAAAGGCTAGAAAATAATTGGAGTTGAGTCCGATAAAAGTTCGATGAGGGGCGAAAAAAGAGTAATCGCTTTTTCCCAGATATCTCGGATGGCAGGAAAAGACAGTATACGAGAGCGATGCGGTTTTATATCGAGTCCCGTATTATTTTCAGCCGTTTATCGGAGACTGAGGCAGAGGAAACGACCGACAGAGATAGAGTGGGAGGGGCGAAGAGGAGTGGGAGTAAAATCCACGGGGGCTTTTAATGATATCGACGAGGAGACCCAGCAATTCTACCGGTTCAGTGATTAATGAACTCGGCATCCGTTTCCTGTCCAGTCGAATCGAATGGCTCATAACTGAGCTGATATTCCCATGGTAATTACCTTATTTTAGGGGGGGGGGAGGAGGACGAGTGGACCTAAAAAAACTGGTGCCCTTTTATATTAGTTTAAAGTAGAAATGATCTTCGCTGCAGTATATTATCAAGAGCAGTGATCTATTTCAGAATCAAATATTTATTACGTTTCGCAAAAATTTAATAAGTAGGTGCACTTATTGAAGTGAGCCTACTCTTATGAGTGGGTAAAAAAAATAATCAAAATATTCAAGCATTACTCTCATTAAAATAAAACGATCAAAGAAAGCTCACTTTGATCAGGCAAAAAATTATCTTTCCACTGAATAATTTTTGATTTGTGGAAAAAAATGTCGGGATGCAAAATTTTTTAGAGCGGAAATAAAAATATTTATGTGGCGGAAATTATCTCAATATTCCTTCACAAAAATACTCTGAGTATCTGCATCGATTATTCAACATGTTTTTCAATTCAAAGAATTCTTTTTTTTCGATTTCAAATGGTAAATGTAATTTTGCTTCATTATTATCATCTTTCGTGAAAATTATTAAAACAGTATACATTATCAGACGATCAATCAAGCCAAGCGTTGGAACCATCAGCAAAAGACAGAAACACGTCGCAATAATGTTATCATTTTAAAATTTCTTTCCCCATCGTTTTTTACATCTCGACCCATTTCCCATCTCCTTCCAGCGATGTCTCAAACTTTTCCTTCTTCTCCCTTTCTTTTTGCAACTGATGTAACGAACGATTCACTGGGATAGTGAGGGATCATCCACGATGCCGATTCTCTTTCCTCTGTGGGAGAAGTAATGGTGTATGTGTTGGTTGAGATACGGAGACAGGAACACCGTTTTTTTTTCGTCTGTGTGCCTCACTCCAGATCACGACTGAAGGTATAGGGAATGATGAATGGTTCCGACGTAGAGTAAGAAAACCTCCCGCGGGTGCCCTCCCTAGAATGAGGAAATAGAGCGCACGGCTATTCTTGTATTTCTTAGACAGCTCCACCAATTTCACTCAAAAACAATTCTCCGTATTACTTCAAGACGCAAAAAATACTCTTCTCAGTAGACCTCTCAGACTTCTCAGTTGCCGATCCTTTTTATCATGTGACTTGTTATAAATTTCAGTTGAAAATTTTAGCTACAGTTTAAGAAAAATAAGTCATTACCAAAAGCTTCATCGATACTCCCAATTCCTGTCGTTCTTAACTCTAAGTAAACATCGTCATGCAACTTCCGAGTCTGTTCCAACTTTTAAGCTGCACATCGTGGCCAACTTTTCAGCCGCCGAAAGTTGATCGACCATTCTCTCCTCCTCTCCTCTGTAACTACGATAAAAAAAAGTACTTTGGAAAAGAGTCCTCGACCACCTCCAGACTCCTCAATCTCTCGAAACGCTTCCGGCTTGACGTTGGAGTTGCAGATAAACAGGAAAATACTCCCCAAGAAATGATGCTGCACTTTTCGCCCCCTGAAAGCGAATCCGGAATTCCCAAACTGCCCTATTTTTATTACATCAATCAAAAACAGCCAAGTAAAAAAGGGTCGCAAATAAAGACATAACGTCGAAATAAATCTCCCGAAGACAAAAGAAAATTCGCATATAAAACAAAACCACTGATATCCATAAAACGAGAAAATCTATCCAGTTCGCCTTTTCATCTACATAACTTTAATTCTTGACTTTGCTATGGGGAGTGCCAATAATACATGTAGTTGCATGATGATGACTCGTTGAAAACCTAAAGATTTATACAATCATACTACTACGTACTGCATTTCGCCATCCTTTCCCGCTATAAATTCCAAACGTGTAGATTCTCCAAACGCTCTATATGCTCGTTACATGTATTCTGCCCTCGCCATCCTCCGCTATTCATTTTTTTTCTTTGTATTCCATTGAATCGAGCAGAAGTCGTAGAATTTTCAATTCAACGTTGATAACCATCCCTCGGCACTTGAGCGCCCTCTCCGGGGAGCATCTCCCCCCCCCCCCTCCTTCACCCCACCTCCCCCCCCCCCCCCCCCCCCCCCCCCCCCCTCCCACCCTGTACGTCCGTCAGTATCACTCAGATGAGTGCATTGCGTCCCATGCGCGCGTTCACATCGCAAAACAATAACAAAATTACGGCTGCAGCCGGGATGTACCCGTCTCCCCTCTGTGACCACGTTCATATCATCATTTCACCCATTTTCATTGTGCGCAAACGCCAAGGCTTGTTTATATGACAAGAAGTCATCCACCGGCGTCGTTAGGTGGCGCTGGAATCAACGAAAATTGGTGGGAAGGGGAGAGACGAACAGAGGAGCTACTAAAAACAGAGAGCACGGGTGGAATGATTCTAAATATAGACAGGGTTGCCAGGTTGCAGAAACAGCCGCCGCCCCTTTCAGCACCGGGTGGGAAGGCGGACGGCAACGGTCGCCCGTCACCCCTTCCCCACCCTCCTCCTCCTCGCAAGCTACCCAGTGAAGGTGGAATAAAAGGGAGGACGAGGAGGAGGAGAGGAGTTGGGGAGAGAAGTGTGCGGGTCGACGTCGCTGGGTACACAGGCAAGGTCGCGTCATTGATCCGAAGTGGGGGCTGCCGGCGTGACGCGCCCAGTGACGTCATTACCTGACCCGCGTTGCTCTAAATGTGCAGTGGTGCCCTCTCCAGGTGCCAACCTGGACCGTCAGGGTACACACTGACCTCTCCAGCATCCACTTACAGTGTTGAAATGAAAGATGAAAAAAAAAATGAGAACGGGTTGGATGGAGATATTTGCTTTAACCATGGTAAACTCAGATTAATTCAACTCTTCACAATCACATGAATTAATTCAGAATCAATAGAGTCAAGTTAGTTGATTAACATTTTGAAGTTATG
Organism: Psyttalia lounsburyi; assembly: GCA_030522865.1. NCBI lineage: Eukaryota > Metazoa > Arthropoda > Insecta > Hymenoptera > Braconidae > Psyttalia > Psyttalia lounsburyi. Next base: position 5,531 of record JAPYZN010005719.1, on the reverse strand, counting down.
TTTGTCAGTAGTTAAATGATATTTGAGAAATTCAACAAAGTATAACTGTATGAATTATTCTTTGGCCGTATTATGAAATGCAAACAGCCATCGGGGGCGGTGAAGGGGGGGGGGGGGAAGTAGGGGAAATATCGTCGTATTCCGGGCACGGTATAACCACTTTGTTTCACCCTCACTCCATCCACCCTCATCCTCGTCGTTCCATTTCAATCTCTCGTATTTTCTGTTATACTCACTTCTCTCTTATTCCGGAAGTCACAGCTTATTAGCGAGTAACTCCACTGGGCTGGGTGTAAACGTTAAACGTGCAGTACCCGAGATTTACCACGGAACTAATTACCGATTTAAGCTCTTTTCACCTTCTGCCCCTTCTCCTCCCCCAAAGAATTGCCACCGAGTTCGGCGTATGATAGCGGAGTATGCTTTAAAGGTACGGTAAAGTTCTCTCCCTCTCTTCGCGGTCTCACATCCGGTAATCTCAATGTTTTTTTTTGAACAGAAAAAACTGCTCGAATCTATGAGAACAAGCAATAATGCAGAGAAAAAGATAAATCCAAACAATCTAGATATAAACCGAGGCCGGGGAAGATAGAAAGTTCTGAATAATTCAACGGAGTCTGACTATTGAATGAGCTTCACTACTTAACCTGTATCTAATCGTCTGAATATCCTGGAAAATACCCCAACGGAAACGCCTCATCGCTGCACACCCCGGATGATCCTGACGGTGAAGCGGAAGGGGGAGGATTTATCCTGTACGGGATACTAGAAAATCGGTGCATTGGATTGAAACCGGGAGTTGAGCAGCCACTGACGAGCGCGACGATACTCGCTCACACTCGCTCAGAGGAAAATCTAAAGCTTTTTCGCCTATATAGATATATACATTCATTGCACTCTCTTCCTACCTTTTCCTTTATTCCCGTACCCTTTTGCCGCTTCCGTGATGGTTATAAATTATACCGTTGGCCTATTTGCATCTAGAGGGCGCTGCACAGTTTGTATTCACCGGTTTGTGAGTGTGGTGGAGAGGTACTCTTCCTCTCCGGGGGTTGGGGGCAGCCAACGGAGAAAGAACACACTTCTGACTGACGGAATAACTCAACTTCTTTTATCTGTTTTTTTACTATTCTTTTTTTGGTCTTCTCAGGAAAAAAAATCAGCATTGTATCGCGATGCAGTGGCATTGCGGGATTTTCAGGGAGATTCAGGGTACGTGGGTCACCTGGGAGAGTTCCGGGTATCATCCATTCGGGTCTGTTTCAACCTCGACTACTATATTTTTCAGGCCGACGGTAATTGCCGCTGTGTGCCGCACCGAAGAGGGCATGATGGCGGTGGAGACGAAATGGAATTCATCGGGTTGTACTACGGGTGGCTCGGGGCGCCCTTCAATAATCACGTACTTCGGTGCATTCTCGATTGAATGAACAATGAATCTTTTTTTCCTGTGGAAGAAGTGGATGTTGGAGGGAAGAAGGAATGCAATTGTCGATTTGTTTGCAGTGGGTGATTGGAATGAATTTAAATAGAGAGAATGTTATAGCTCAACTTTTCGTGATTAGTTTTTTTTTCGGAAGCGTTAGGGTCTGTTGATGATGAGGAGATGAGGATGGAAGATTGTTATTTGGGATCGGAGTTGCAGGGGAGGGAGATCGGGTGATTGGAGCACCTGACCTCATTGTTTAGGTTTTTCTTCGTGCAGAGGGGATCAAAGAAATGCTCCAGGTGTAGGATGATGGGTGTTCCCTCATTTAATTCGATGATGGAACAGTAGTGGGAGGAAATGTGGAGAACATATTTGATGATTGAGGGGTTGTGATGAACAATATTGGGACTGGAGCAAAGGCGTGATTTATTATTATTATTATCCTTGTTATTATTATGGGATCATTGTGAAGAGTCAAGATTGATGATAAATTCCGCTAAAGTTCATGGCAAATATAATGGGATGAGGGATGAGATTGTCTGGATCAATGCCCCGTTGATCTGTTGTATCGGTAATGGGCAAAGATAGTCTCTAACTTCACGCGGCTCTCAATATCACAAACCAGCTCATTCTCAAACATTTTCATCCCAATAAACTTTTCCTTGTCACTGTTAAGGGCTGTTCATTATAGTCTGTCTAGTGTAAATATTCTCATTTTTCCAAATCATTACTCGATCTAAAAACCTCTCATTGTGGATTTCAATCTAATAAATCGAATCTCCAACTTAGCGTCTCTATTCAGACTTTTTGATGATCATTGAAGGAGTTTTGATCTGTCAAAGGGGCAATTTTATTGAAAACAAGAGTATGATTGATAAAATTATTCTTTCGTATTATTCAAAAAGAAACTAATAAAAGGATTAAATAACCGTTCAATTATGCGCAACGATGAAAATTTTTTCAAATGTTCAATTTTTAACACTTACAAATCATTTGATATCCAAGTGAATCCAGTTATCAAAATCATCGTAGAAAAGTATACCCTCATACTCATCTGGAGGGATCATCTTAGAGTTAATAGTTTCCCAATTGATTTTCGAACCTATCGAATTTCAGCAATCAAAGTTGAGCCTTTATCTTGAACACGTAATGCAATTTCCACGGCTATATTCTTTGTATAGTGAAAATAAAGTGAATTATCCTGATAGTATATGAATTTATAGAGCAAAACATCAGAAAGGATTCGTCGATGCAAAGAAAAATTATTTGACATTTTCTCCTGAAACCGTTTGTTCCCTCGATGAATTCACAATCGATATGCGAACTTGCTCAACTGTTATTCACAGAAATTGCGATTGGAGTAATCAATTGTCCTTTCAACGGAAATGATAAATAATTCCAAATCTCATTTCTCAAACCCATTCACTCTAACAATAAACGTTGAGCCCTTACGCCCAATATATAACACAGTTTCTGCGGTGATATTTGGGCATGCGTTTTGCGATCACCTGAATACCCACTACCGCGAAACGCACGCACCGCAAAGGCCCGCGGTCGCCCACTTCGTCGGGTAATTGCCAATTAACTGTAATTAATTCAATAAGCCCAGTTGCCCAACTCTCGTGTACACACTCGCACCAAAATAGTCAACTCCAAAAGCGTCTCTGGTGCGTTCAAGCGAAACGTGCATTACTTGTTTTGCGTCTTCGAGGGGTTCCAAACTTAGTACACGATACGGAATCTAGATGCATCGTCGACAAGCTCGTTTCTCTTCGTTACTGTATACTAACCCCATCCCAGCCCTCAACCTCTGCTCCCACTCCCAGCTCTCGCCATTTCAGTGTCGAGACTTTACACATGCACATGTGGATACCCTGCAACGCCTAGTCCGGATCAAACCGTTTTCTGGGGTGGGGGGGGGGGGGGGGGGGGGGGGGGGGGGGGCGAGGGGCTGGAGTAGAAAGCGCTATACGCCAACTTGAGATTTATTTGATGCCCCCAACGATTTTCCAACGGCCGTCCAAGTGCACATGTGCCGGCAACACTCCCAATAATATCCTATAAAATTGCGAAAAAAAATAATATAAATTTTATGGGCAATCGTGTTAGCGGCAATCTTCAGATTGGAGTAGTAGACTGAAAAAAATTATGTCAAATTAAATAAATTTATAGCTTACCTCAGATAAACTCAACAGTAATAATTGAAAATACGAAATCAATTGTTTTTCAATCAAATGGATGCAATCTGCATGGGAAATATCTGTCTATAAGAATATAAATTTATAATTCACATTGTCCAACCGTAACGATGGATAATTTATAACTCCGACAAGCAATGTCAAAAAGAAGTTTTGGAGGTAAAGAATTATTCCGACATTTTTTTTTTAAATTACTGACTCTCGAGATCATTCCAGGGTTATTGACTAGTGTAATGGATTATTAATGAGAATAACTTGCTCGATTGGAATTCTTAATATGGACGATTCGTAGCACTGAAGATCAACACTCTCTTTTCATGGTGTCTGTTGTTCATAAATTATTATTGACTTCTCAGCGGATGTCGTGTTGGTTTCAGCGGTGCGCTGACATTTGCATTGAAATAAATAATTCCTAATCTCATCTTCGGAATGTATTCGCACCCAGCAATAAATTTATAATTTTCTACATCCAAAATGCAATACAATTTCTGTAATTATATTTGATTACGAGACTTACGATTGCACGGAAAAGGAAATACAACGTCTATAGAAACTTTTTGAATTTAACGTTAATAATTGCCAAATGTGAATTAAAAAAAAAATTATGACACCCGATTAAATAAGTTAAGGTTATCGCAGGCTGTGCTCTGCACCGCGTGCTTTACACTCGGCTTCTGCGCGATGTGACATAAAATCTTATAGATCTCTCACGTATGAATTTCGTTTTTAATTAAGGTGAATATCGATATCCCCTTCGCCTGTCAACTTCACATTTTTCGAAAACGAACTTTATGGTGTAGTATTTAAACGTACTAATAATTCACTCTAAATTATCACAAAAATACATTCTACGTATTAAATACAATTAAAATATAATATCATCAATTTTATTTTCGACGAATGTGAAGTTTATAGGATGAGACAAGCGAGATGGCTGTATTTATATTAAATGGAAACACAGTTTATGCTCGCGTAATGTGTAATATCTTATGCTACTTCGTGTAAAAGTCCATTTTGATGCACACCACGTGAAGCGTAGCTTGCAGTAAGCTCCACTTAATGCAGGACTCGCCATAAAAATTTGTATAATTCGAAATTGTGAAATTATTATAGTTTGCCGTGAAGATTTTGCAAAGCCATTGCAATTTCTTATTCCTGCAATCGTAAACTTCATGGTCGGTGAGAAGTAAATAGTAAGTGTTGCTGTGTCAGACTCCATACGTAGTAAATATCACTACGACACGGTAATTGATACTGCACTGATAAAACGGTTAAGTTACGCTAAACTTCTTAACTATTATCATAATTTGTTGACCATTATCTTTACATAGTATAGTTCTATTAGATATTCTGTTATATTATGAGAATTATCATGTTGACATAATAAGCTTTACTATGCCACCCAGTAAACTGTACAATATACCATAGTAATAATAAATACTATGTTTATAGGATGCATTATCGGAAGCTTACGCCCTATGATCACCATTACTTTGCATGCTAATCATTGCCATGCCCATACACTAATAGAAAAGCTGACCCGATTCTGTTGCATCAAAATGTTTTCTCAATAGTTAATGAATTGTAATACTAGCTAATAAGCCCCGTTTAATGCAATCGACTTATTCTGATGTAGCAACACATAATTATTGCTATTTTTTATACATGGAAAAACATAATTTTTGGTTTAAACAGAAATTTTGAATTCATTGAAATAACAATTCGTGATCTTATACTCCACTGTACTAAAAATTCGCCCCAAATTATTGCAATAATGCAGCGAGAAAAAAAGAAAATTTTGGGAGCTGTTGCGGACACTAAGATGTTAAATGACTCGAAATAGTTAATAAAAAGGTGCCTCCTCGGGTAGGGGAACCGTAACTAGTATAAGCGAGGTAGTGACC
>JAPYZN010005717.1:0-11394 GCA_030522865.1 Psyttalia lounsburyi | reverse complement strand
TTCGACCGGCTATGAAGAAAAATAGTATACACTACACGGGCAGATACTTGAAATCCCTGAACAGCGATTCATGCTGCCCTCGGCTTCGCCTCGGGCAGCATGACGCGCAGTGCAGGAAATTCAACTTTCTGGCCTTGTAGTGTAATATACTATTAATCCATATTAAAGCATAAGTTTTCAGCTTCGATATGAAAAATAAATTATTTAATTTCACTCAGCCGATCCCGAGTTATTGATAATTGAAGTCGTTCCATTGTGCCACTCTCACCCCTCATTCAATCCAAGGCATCTGATCTGAGTAGAATTAAATTGAAGAAGTCAAGTCCAGTTGGTGATTTGGTTCACGTCAAAGATCTGTTCTTTACACTCAAAATAAATTTTTAAAAAACTCGAATTGATTATACTTTAATCATGAAAATTGTATATCGAGGATATTAACTTTTGAAAATTGTTGGCAGAAATTTACTGCAGATTGCGTGAAAAAATTGATGACAATTCTCGACAATCACCTCCCCCAGCAGAGAGGGCACATTTCAGGGGATAAACTGCGGGCTGGGGGTACGAAATAGCGGACATAGGTGGCTGAAGAAAAATGGAGAGAGAGAGAGGGAGAGGGCGGAGAAAAGCAAGGGGAGAGGCTTGTGGTGAACAATTTATCCCAGAAGATACCGGAAGAGTGGTGGCAAAATCTAGTACCACTCATCCAGATTATAATTATTAAAGTACAAAAGAAATGATGGAGCAATAAAAAAAAGTTTTACGATTCAATCCGAAGTATTTGACTCGAGTAGCAATGAATATAAAAAGTCAAGTCGAGTTGGTTCACCATCGAAATTGTTAAAATGGAAGATTCCTATATTTTTTATCCCCCAAATGAGTATAAATCCTGAATTAATTGGTGTACATTCTTCCTACTTAAATGGCGCTCGGAAAATCCTTGATTCAAGCCGAGATCCACTTTAATCAAGAGAATTTAGTACTGAGAATATTCCCTTTAAAAAATTGCTGTTAGAAATTTACAGAAAATTGTGACAAAAAATTGATGACAATTCAGGGCAATCACCTCCTCCCGAAGTAAGGTCACTTTTCAGGGGATAAACTACGGGCGAAGGTTAAGAAATAGCGGACGCAGTCCGTAGGAGAAAAATAGAGCGAAAGAGAGAGTCGAAGAGTGAGAGATACACAGTGAGAAAGGGAGCGACAGAGTGAAGAAAGAAACGTGGTGAGTATCCTGCTGAACAATTTATCCCGGAAGATACCGGATGAGTGGTACCAAAACTTGCTGAGCACCAAAGCCATTTTCCCTGGTTTTGTGAGCACTCGGTGGACATCACCGTGAGTCTACCATCAATGGGAACAACTTTGGTAGGGTAGAAAGATTCCAAGAGTGGGGAATGCCATTGAGGATAAAACGAGAAAACAAGAAGTGGCCGAAGAGGACAGAAGAGTCTACGAACAAACAGGTGGAAAAACGAGAAAAAAAAAAAATAAGTGAGTACATTGAAATCGAGAATGGAATTTTCATCATCTTTTAATTACTTTCCACGGGGATGAGTGTGGAGAGTCGAAAGGAATGCCATGGCAACACAAGTGGAACCTGAAAAGACCGGCGATTCGGAAAAATCAAAAGTTTTTCTTCCGCTTATTTTTTTTTTTTTGGTTCTTGTTCTCCGAAGATGCAACAATGGGGAATTTTTCGACCCGTTGGGAAAGTTTGTTTCGCCCCTTTATACGTATTATGCAAACAAAAAGCAATACGAGAAAACAAAGCGTAGTGAAAAATAAAAGGGAGATATAAAAGAGGAGGAAACAATCGCAAATGCATGCTACGCAAACGCCGCAAGTTTTCCACTCGGTGCACACGACGATCATCTGACAGGGGAAACAAGATGTGCCAACGCTCCGCCGGTGGTCGAAAACCACTATTCCTCGTTGCTTTGATACGCTCTGATGCGGTTGTATAGAATGCCCTTGTGTGCCCCACGGTCTCTTTCTGCGATTCCTCTCTCATGTCTCTTGCCTCACCGCCAACCCTCCCCCGTCCCCTCACCCTTTCGGGTGTGTGAGAATTCAACGAGAATCACGAAGTGTCCGTGGGTGCATTTATGTCCGCCTCGGGGGTCTCTCGGCGATCATGCCGCGCTTTGTCTTGTTTACTTCCGCACCGGAAATTGACCTCCGCCTCGTCACGGGTCCAGAAGAACGAGGTGGGTTTCATTTGCGGTTTCTTCGGCGGTTTTAATTAATTTTATTTATGCCCACTGGGGAATGATGGCTCCGCTGGTGAACTCGTTTGTGAAATGTACACGGAGAGAGAATTTTTTTTTAGTACTTAGAACTCATTTTCTTGGGAGAAGTAATTTTTCTTTAATCGCTTATTTCCTCCCGGCATTTTAACTTTCATAGCTCCGGCATTAACACTTTTCACGGGGAAAATTCAAGTGCACTCTTGAAATTGTTAATCAGTCAGGGGAAATTGTAGGTATTTACTGTCCCCTATAACTCAGAAAAAAAAGGAAAACAAAATCAATAACTTCCCATCGGAAAATTAGAAATTCCGCTGAGATTTTCGATAGTTTTTAATTTAGTTACGAAAGTCTCCGATTTAGCTCCGAAGGATATAAATTTAAGCCAGTTAAAAATTTCAGGTTGAGATGTGAAAATCTCAAGTTAAACCTTTCGGAAGATTAAATTCTGACATTTTCGAGTCAGAACGTATTTATATCTCTATTTACTTTTTTTCTAATCTCAGGCTTGAATTTTTCCAAACCCTTAGTTAGATCTCTGATACCTCAAAATAGTGATTATTTTGGTGTGTAAATTTCTTTAAAAAATAATAGGTTAGTTTACTGGGCGGTTAAATAATTTTTGAGAAATAAATATAATTATGTTAATCAAGTATCCTGTGGACAAAAATAAGCAAGTTGGATTTTGGGTCTAAAGTTTTTTTGATGAGTAGAATTATATTTTTTTCTCAATGACTGATAATTTTTATGAGAAAACTTTTCTCAATCTAATCCCATATTCCATCAATTCCCCGCAGCTCCGAAAATTCGAATTTCCGGAAATATAGCAAATCCGGGATTAAATTACTTCCTCATTCCCCGGCAAATCCATGCTATACTCCTGTCCAAAGTTGACGAACGAAGTATATACAATAATTCCCGTTTCAATAATGAAATCCATTCCCGATGAACTTTTCGTTAACATATTCATTCTCAGACACAATTTTCTGAAAAAAATCTAATATCCATTCTCCAAACACATGCTTCTCAATCCTTTTGACATTTTTGTTGACAGACTAGCGCCAGACATTACTCCGATCTTTGTCGAAAATTCAAGTGGAGGCGGAAATGTAACACGTACTCGCACGTGCTACACCTGCAACGCGAGACGTAATTGAATTGCCAGCAGAATTCCCTCTACTCGGCAAAAATAAATACAACCCCCAAAGCACGTAATAAGAGGAATACTCAAATTAGTTGATCGCGCTCATCTGCCCGTGCTCATTTTCCACCGACACTCGCTGGGATATTATTATTTTATCGCAAGATTCTCGCAATTAGTGTTTCCATCAGGAAGTTCATTACGGAAGTGGTTTGTCATTATTCTAAAAAAAGAAACAAAAAAAAAACGTAGAAAAGAAAAATTGAAATTAAATCTTTCACCGCTAGCTTGTAAATGCGAACCCTCGAGAATTCTACGGCAATGGAATTTGCACCCTCAGTATATACATGGAGAGAAAAATTCTGAAAAAGCGGTGAAAATGCGACTGAAGGAGGAAAGGAATGAGAGAAGGGGGAGAGCCGGAGGAAAATGAAGGGTCGAAGGTTGGAAAAAAATGGGCAGAGCAAATTCCGCATTGCATCTGAAATTAAACGGGGAATACCGACGTTCAGCGGTTGGATTACATTTCCTGATGCCCTCTTCAGTGTACATATAACCCATTGACTACACATTTCACGATGGAAATTGAATCTGACAAAAAGCGAGGGGGAAAAAATTATGTCATATGTTTTTGCAAAAAAAAAAACTGGGACATTGTTTGAATAACGCAGCAATACTGCCAACTACGGGACCCGGCGTCACTGGCTGGGATCGTTTTAATTTCCGTTTTGTCTCCGCAAAAAGAGATAAATAAATAGAAATGAAAATCGAGGGGCTCTCGGTAAATCTATCGGTTTCAATATATTTTGAAATGGAAGGGGGATTGAACTCGGTTTCTAATTTGAACTGGCGTATACGTGATTATTCTGGGAAGTTTAGGCGACGCCAGGACCCTGCTATTGAAGTTTTCGACGTCTCTATGAACTGGTGAGTGACGCCTGTGCAGCATTTCCTGGGGATGAATTGGGAACGGAATCGGGGGAGTTGGGATCGTTTATTATTCTGGAAATTGAGGTGATTAGTTGGCTACATGTGGAACGTGGGGAGATAACAGAATTGGGTGGTTGAGAAGGTGGAGGGGGGTTATTGGCAGCATTTTTTGTGGTTCTTTTTTTCGACGGAAAGGATTTTTTTGCAATACCTGCCCAAAAAGTTCACTTTTCGGTACCGGTTTTCGTGCGTAAAGTGGTACTTTTCCGCACAGTGTGCGTAAGTCAAAAATCGTGCGTAAAGCTTCGCTTTACGCACTCGAATTTCACTTTACACACGATCTTGACTTTTCCGCACTCCGCACACAAATCTTGACTTTTCCGCACTCCGCACACAAAAAAACCACTTTGCCCTCAAACCTCCCCTCAAAGCGAATTTTGGCAGGTATTGCAAAAAATTAGGTGTTCGCCTCATGTGATCGCCTAGCACAACTCGTGCGAAAAAGTGCTACTTTACGCACTAGTTGCACAATATACTATTCTGGCTGCAGTGAATTTTTACTGACTGAGAATACCCTGTTGCAAGATATCGTGGAAATGCGGTAATTCTGAAAAACAATTTCTAATTTGAACTGCATTGAATTGGATGTAGGAAACAGATAGTCAAATTGTTAATTTTGTTCTGAAGAATTTCAGATTGAGAAGAGGATACAGAAAAAGGCAATATTCCCCCTTCTCTTGAAAAGTCTCATCTCCTCGAGGGGAAAATTTCGGACTGGATATTTTTGATGGAAACATTATTTCCATTAAGAGTATATTTTGCTTAAGTTGTAAAATCACTCTACGTTTCGTCATCTCTGCGATTTTTATGTTCCATAAAACTTTTGTTTTCCTTCGTGACACCCAGAGAATTCGGATAATCGTGAGATACACCCACTTTAATTGGAGCTGTGATGAGATATACGGGATTCCTTCAATCATTTTGCATATTTTTTTTAAAGAGACATAACCACTGTTTCCCATGACTCAAAAAATCTATTTAAGTCATCACCAGACATCGATTACATTCCATCCTCACCTATTTTTCGATAACTGAATATTTTTTGTGGTAAAAAAAAGCAGAATGGATGTTGAAAAAGGGAAATGTTTATCGAAACCACGTTTGCTAAACCGTAAAAATTAACTTTCTGTTTCCAATATTGTGGTTGGAACAGCCAGTGAATGTATGTTGTTGCTTTTATTGCAAACATTGTTTCAAATAATTTTATAAATGTTTCGGACAGAGGCAAATGCAGAATCGCATGTACCGGTACATGGAGGTATTACATCAAAGGGACCGGAAATTCACACATTTACCATTGTTCGATAGTTTTCTAGAATTACGGAGGAACACGAAATGCGTTTCATTATTTTACTTTGGAATGAACGTTTTGAAAATGCTATTCTCTTTCATTCTATAATTTTCCATGGACATAATTCAGTTATAATATATAGTTAAAAAATGTATGTTTCAGTTTTTTCTTTATGTAAAAAAAAATATAGGCGAAAAACACTTGAAAATTCTCATCCTTCAAGAACTTTTAATTATTAATTAACGGAAGGAATCGAGTGATTTGAAATTCTATTTGACTTTCTGGAAGATTGTTTTGAATATCCAAAAGCATGTTCGAGTAAAAGCAATAAATGCGGGAATGAAGATGTACTGAAAAAAAATCTCATTTTCTCAATCAATTATTCTTCTGACGAGAATTTGAAGCGAATTTTACTAACGAAATGATGGGTATTTAATTTGACTACCCTCACTAAAACTAGTCAATAAAGAATAATGCAACCCAAAAGCGTCAAATTTTTGCTCGCCAATGCGACCATTAATTTGTCCCAAACTTAAATAAATAAATAAAAAAGCATGGAAAAGGGGTAGAGCGTCTTTAAGACGTCTTAAAGACGCTATTTTTTACACTGTAAACTCTGTTTTTCCCTTATTCCATTCGCGCTCTGATTAATACCAAAGAGTTGTGGATGTTTCTTCAGAGAATGGATGTGGGTCATCCCCTGAGGATATTCTATCAATAAAAACAATCGCGTTATTCTTCCTTATTGATCATCAAACGTTTTTATCAGAAGAATTGGGTCTGCGCGGAGTAACAGAATCGGTTGACCCGAGTAATAAAAGAAATACACAAAGAAACGAATGAACACAATATCCACATACAATTTAAGGAATCGAAGGGGCAACTTACATCTGAAGAATTTTGATTTTAAGTCAAGGAAAATATAGGAGACGAAGCATATATATTCTCTTCTTCATTATACTTTTTCACAGAACAAGATTAATAAATAGGGATATTATATACAATTTTATTTTTATCCAGAATTAATGGAAAACCATTATTATTCTCATGAGTGTACCAGTTCTTCAATAAAAATAATTATTTATTGCCTTTGTTTATGCAATCAAAATTGACAACTGTTTTCAATCTTGAACTTACAAAATTCCATCAATTATGATGCGAGGAAATTAATTCGTTCGTTACTTTAAGAAAAAACAACGTATTTGGAAAAAAAGAAACTAATTTTTGTTTTTTCAGTAGATTAATTGCAAAATCGAAATAACCGCGGATACGATTTTAATCAAAATCTATTCACTTCCAAGATTCATGAAAATTCATCCACTACCAAAAGAAAAAAAATGAATTACACAGTTTGTTCGAGAGAAATAGTAGCAGAGGATTTCGGTCCCATACATATCACCAGAAATTAAATTGATCATACAATATTTTCAGTAACCGAAAAAAAAACCACTCTCTCGAGACGCCATTTCGCCATTTCGCTAAAGTTGCGAAGAAAATAAATGAACACCAAAAAGTTATCTACCCAAAGAAATTGGATAGATCCATTTGCCTTAAGAAACTTTATTTTGTTGAATGTATGTCAATTTAAGGGAGGGAGAGTAGACGGAAAGAGTCTTATGTATATTATCGAGACGAGTCGACTTTTTTGCCTTCAGTTGTACTCCAATATTCTCATCTTTACTCAGACTTTTTACTTTTATCATGAAAATATATGATTTAAAAACTTCCAAGAGCAAGTATTTACTGACGATTGCTCTCAGTGTAACATTCTCACAAATAAACTCCCCAGTTTCAACACCTCCAAATCCCCTAAACTCCAATATTTCCCAATCCCTTACAACTCTTATTAATTACAAGACCCACTGCGAAAACACTTCCTACAACGTAAAATCCCGCACATAACATTTGAAATACCTCCCTGAAAACGTTTTCCCATTTGAATGCAAATTCCATTACATCCACCTTTAGCAGTTTCCCTTGTTATTAGTAGAATGTGCATACAGGTGTAGCATCCCTCGGTGTACACTCCGGAAAAGCTTTTTCTGAAATTACACAGTGGCAGAGGTTTGTACCGAGATATATACCGCAGCAAAATGCCGAAATGATGTCCTTAAAGTCCCTCCCACCATCGTGAGAAAAACATTTTCACGCTTTTCCTCCCCTATTACCAAGATAATAGCCCGAGTATCTTCATACAGCGCAACAATTTCCCCACCCGAGAAGAGATATCATTGAATTAAAAGTGCCGCACGCGAAAATAAGGTATCCTAGATGGAAAATAGCATATCTCGGGCTTCTAATAGCCCTGACGCTGACTTTTTTCCTTTCTCGGGTTATAAATAACCCCCGGAGAACGACTCAACGGGCTCTTTACACTATTATCTACCTTATTACATTCTATTCGCTGGAATAATTCACTCCCCCCAACGAGTGATTCAAATAAAATCCCTATCTTCCACCTCCCGTGATCATTAAAATGTTCCAATATCGAAGTTCGTCATCTGACGTTAACTACCAATTTCAATGTAATTTGAGAAAGATCGATCTTGTCACACATTAAAGGGATTTAAACGCCGACGGTGGTTAGTGACCTGTAAATGGACGACGGTCGGTATAATTTGAGAGCAACCGAGGACGACAAGACGGATATACATTGGTAGATTCACGATTGCGTAAAGAGCTGTGTGGAGAGGGACAGGAAACAGATACGAAAGTGAAAAATGGGAGGGAAAGAGAAGCCACAGAATTAACGGTTCGAGGGGGAAAATAAAGGACTTGGTTCGGTGTAGCCGCAATGGCTGGAATATCGAGTTGTCATTTTTATTTGTGAAATTCATCTGCTTGGTTAGGGAAAAATGGATTTTCATTTTTAATTAATCGCAGTTTTTCAATGGATTCAATAGTCCTTAGCAAAATAGGATATTGCTCACTCAATTCAATTACGTCTCTGAAAGCGTAATTTGATCTTTCTATCGCATTTTTTAATTTTTTTGTTGAGTTAAGTGAGAAAATACTCAAATGAATTTTATTATGTACGCATGCAGAAGGTATAGCTTTCTCGGACGAAATCTCTTCAACAATTGACTAAAACTAAAGAGGGTTTTCACTCTCTGGACCCATCTAACAAAGGCCCTTTAGTTCTGTTTCTTTTTCTTTCCTATCGGTTTGTCCCTTACTCTAGGTCCTGGAAAAACTTTCCCTTACGTTTACTCACTTCTGAGAAAACCCATAAAATAATGTCTCAATATCTGATAGAAACCACACTAAATCAAAGAAATAAATTAATTTTTGGATTCGTTCAAATATTCCGACATTTTTTTCATTTTATGGTTTATAAAATTTATTTCCCATCTGCCAAAATTGTCATAATATACGCTTACCTACACATGATGTGATCTACACGTTGTTATTTAAAATGTATAAGATGATATTATTCCGTGTAACAAATAATATTTAATTAAGTTACGTTTCTTAAGCGTAAAATACGCTTAATGAACCGTGAATGGAGACTTTTTAATCAGGAGCCTCCAACATCCTTAACAAGATTTTCAATGAATTGAAAATTTCAAATTGTCTAGATTTGCGAAATATTCCATAATTCTAAGTGTCACGTGAACATCAAAATTTGCCTTTCCTTGAGTAGTCCAGACATCAATAAATTTTTCAGTATCAAAAAAAAGGAAATTCCACGTAAATGGAAGGTTTTTAAACACTACAAGATTTTGTTGTAATTGTAACAGAAATATTTGGACAGTTCAATATCGCCATTCATAAAAAAAGATATTGGTAATTAGTGAATGCGAGTGTTGAATTTAATTCTAATTATAATTAAATTTAACTTAAATGGATTCCTGGATAATATTGTCACCGGTCAATAAGGGAAACCTTTGAAATTTCCGAGGAACTGTCGCTCTTTCTTATTATAAAATTAAATTACTGCCCTGAAGTTACTAAAGAACTGCAGAAAGAGGGACAGGGAACAAATACGAACGTGAGAAATAAAAGAAGAAGAGAAGAGGTAGAATAAACGTTTCGACGGATAAAATAAAGGACCCGATTCGACGCTCCTTCAATCGACGAGATGCCGCGTTGTCCTCATCATCCTCGAAACCAAAACGTTTCGGATAGTGATTATCGAGATCTCCTCGGAGCCGAGAGACAGAAAGTCATTATCGAATGATCCGTATTAACTCCCCTAAAGAGGATATCACGGTTCGGGATAAATCGACTGGTTCCAGCCATATTCGTCTCTAGAGATCTTTAACTTTCGAATGTACTCCACCTACGGGGTCATTCACACACCCCCGTTGCACACGGCCAAGCCCACGTATAAGACATGACGTCGAAGAAATAAATTACCTGCGCTCGCTCGGGGTCAACGTGAGGCTAGTGCAGGGAATTGCGAAAACAGGGATCGAAAAAAAAATGGCATACAATGAGGAACGGAATTGTTAGGCGAAAGGGCTATTGTGGAGCCAATGAAACTGGTTTAGTGCAGAGTGTCAAGCGGAGAGGTGATTTGATTGCGCGGGGGGTAAGTGGGTAATGAAACTCGGCCCCAGGAGATGAATAAAGATTACCGAATCGTCAGCAGAAAAAATAATTAATGGTAATGTACGGCGCACAATCCAGGTTCGAATTTCGATTGGACGTTACCAAAGTTTTTTTTCCAAAATTTTAATTCGATTTTAGTTAAAAATTTTTTTGGATTCTTTGGCACATCTACAATGGGGATTAACTGTGTGATATAATTGATCTTAATTCTGCGGAAGAAAATTACTGGAAAAAGTTTTGACAATTTTCAAGCGACCATAATTTTTGGGTTGCAGAAAGAGAAGAATTATTCACATGTTTGAATTTACGATTAGAAGATAAATATTCGAACGGAAGTGTAATTTTCGAAGAATTATCAAACAGGACTTAACAGTTTTCATTAATTTATTCATACCGTTCCAAATTTTTAATCACGAAACTCGTTAAAATGTACGTGGAATCAAGAGGTAATCCAAATCTCTGACCAAGTATTTTTTCTTCTTTGAAAAGTTACTTATATCCGGAAAATTATGTCTCAATAATTGACAAAAAAGATTCTCCTATATTGAAAAAACAAACCTTTGGTCAAAAAATGTTGTACATATGCAAAAAACGAGGAGATATTGATTCACAATGAAGAAGTGACTTCTGGGATCATTTCAAGTACATTTACATTGAAATTGTTCCACTATTTAGTTAAAATTCGAAGAATTAATTTAGATAAGAGTTGACTGCTAAAAAACGGAACCGTCTGGAGGGCTGCAGAGGCTCGCCACTCAGCTTACATAAACATAAACAATGATTTCATCGGACGAAAGAACAGAGAGTCCTTTCATTATTTAACGAATATTTTTTCGGTCTTTGTGACCAGCCTTTAGTCTCCTAGAAAGATCCGTGGAGAGACGTTTCTTTCTCGCGTCATTTTAAATAAAGAAAAGATGTGAATTTAAATTAATTGTATTTTATATTTACTTATATTCATATACCCTATTTCTAAAGAAATAATTGAAATTTGGGATTATAAGAATAATAAATTGATCTGACTACACTGTTGCCCTTTTGATAATTGATTTCTTCCTGCCGTATTGTGAAGTTAGGGGAGACTGGGGCAAAACGGACACCTTAAGAAAAAAAACAATTTTTTGTCGAGAAAATATGCTTGAGCATTTTCAAAGGGCTCAGAATATAACCAC
>JAPYZN010005709.1:0-10208 GCA_030522865.1 Psyttalia lounsburyi | reverse complement strand
TTGAGGGGAGGTTTGAGGGCAAAGTGGTTTTTTTGTGTGCGGAGTGCGGAAAAGTCAAGATCGTGTGTAAAGTGAAATTCGAGTGCGTAAAGCGAAGCTGTACGCACGAGTTTCAAGAAAAAAAAAAGGAAATTCTTTGCAGCAAAATTGTAAAAAAAAAACAAACAAAAATTTTTCTATTTTGGTATGTGAAAAAAAAAAGAAACCTAAACGCTGAGAAAATAGTCCGAAAAATGAACGGAAATTGCCTCCGAACTTTAAATAAAATTTTTAAACAATTTTTGTCAAAATTCAAACAAAATTAATTGAGCGAATGCAAAAATACAATTTTGCGATAAACAAATGCATCCGAATCAGTTGAATCATCCTCAAAATTTAAACGAAATGCATAAACATAGAATGCCTTCCATTTCTTCAAAATAAATAGTCCACATACTTCAGTACTTCACATCAGAGAGGTATTTACCCACCAAAATGCATCTCCAAGTACTCGTGGGGTAACTCCCAAGTAACTTGGGTGTTAGCCAGTGGATTTTATATAGCTGACTCACCCCACGTTCAAGGGGCCAACGGTGGTGAATATCCCCTCGAGGTATCATGCATTGAATTTCCTCTAAGCGTGCACCACCGAGGAGAGCAAAAAAATATATATATAAATCTCACATAATCGAGAAGGAATATGTATTCTATGATCCACCACTTCAGGATTCAGCTTCCCTTAGTCTCCCTTTTTGGGGATCATTTTAGCGGAAGTGGAGATCAAGATTAGGATTGTTATGAATTTTGGAGGATCTGCGGTAAGTGAGAAGTTGAATTTCGGGAGATCGGGGAATTTTCGGTTTTGGGAAAGAGTTTAGGGGATATACACAATCTCGTTCCTCCTAGTAACTCCAGACTCCAACACTGACAACATGAATTTCGTTGTGATGAAGATGAAATTACATTCCCTTATGCGAAAATTTTGTAAGAATAGGCAATACTGATGGACGAGACAATGGGAAAACAAATATTTTACATCCCATTATACGGAGACAATTTCTTTAGTAAAAATTCAGCACACGCCTGAATAATTTTTTATAGGCAAAAACCTGTGAGATTTTTCAGTATATATCGTAACGAGTGAAAAAAATAGTTTTTGGCGAGTGGGAGGTCTCGTCTTCGGCTGGTGATATAATTCCACGAGACAAAAAACACTTTTTTCACGAGTTACAAACATCATTTTTGGAAAGGAAAGGATTATTACAAACCGAATTTACTTTGACAATTATCGCTAAGAGAAAAAAACCTTTTCTGAGATGTGTGTCTTGACTCTTATGATAAAATTCAAGCCTCAAAAATTGATAACAAATTAACATCTGGTTTTGAGAAAAGAAACTTTTAGTCAAGCAAATTTATAGTTATCCAGAAAATGAGGAGCAATTGGGGTACAAGAAGAAACGGATTTTTCGAGTTATGTCTAGTAGTTTTTCTATTATAATATTTTGGATAACCTTTTTAATGAATTAATCCAACAAGACTTAATTTGAGAGAGCGCATTGTTAGAAATAAAATCACTGTTTTTGGAATTAGTCCAAAATTTTTCTGAGAATTTTCTGAGAAAACACCTCTCGATGTAAGTCTAAGTCTAGTTTTTGGGCTGGAATATTTTCCATTCGAGACTACAACATTTTTGAATAAATTCATCCACCCTGATTTAATTTCAAAAAGCCCACTGTTGTGACAAATAAATTGTCTTTGTCTTTGGATGCAGTCCAAAATTTATCTGAGAAAGTATTTCGTTTCAGTGTAGGATAATATTTTCATGCCAATTTTCCGAGCCATGAGTTTCTTGATACAAGTGAAAAGATTTTTTTCTCTCATTGCACACTCCTCAAACGTCATATTGTTCTATGTCAGATCATTCTACATCAATCCCATCTAAAATGAGAGAATAAGAAATCCATGGATTACAATACTTCCGTTCAGAACCCAATGAACAATCTTTCAACCACAATTTATAATATATTCCAAAGACTTCCCCTATTTTTTTTTAATTTTCAATATTCTAAAACTAGCATTTGCCAATTAAAACTGAAAAATTTCCAAAAAAATCGGAAACAAAAATCATAATAAGATTATAACATTCTTCACATAATTTGAAACATCAAAAAAATATGCAAAACTGATAGAAAATCCGCATTATATATTTAAAGTCATTGCTACCGTTACCCGATAGATCGGGAGAGTAAAAAAATAGAGAATTGTTGAGGACACTCGTTGACATGCGCGCGCATGGCACGTAAAGTTGCCACTTACTGTACTTCTGGACGGGCGGGTAGGACGGGTGGGGGGGCAGCAGGCAGGCATCCGGAAAGTCTAAGTTATTCCATTTCTACTGTGAGCTTGAGAGCTATTCGAATAATTTATTAGACGTAAGCGGACGAGAGGGTGGATGCGGGTGGTCGAAGGGGGGGTAGGTAGAAGAAAGGAGAGAAGATCGCTGGAAAAGTCGAGGATTCAACGGATAACGCAACGCTCGAGTTCAACATCTAGGTCTTGATCTGCGCGAGAAGCGGATTACAAATACGACATAAAATTGAAGAAATTCCGTTTTTCTTGTTTCAGGCATGGGAATTCAATGGAATGGAGGTAGCCCGGATTTTCCGACTTTTATGCCTAGAGGCTGTGAAGATTGTTTCGGGATTGAAATTGAATTTTTAGTGGGTGGCTGATGAGGTGGAAAGAGGATAGAGGATACTCTTTTCGGTTGGAATGTTAGCAATTATTTGGAATCGGAAGTGTTAGGTCATTGGAGGTTTTCGCAGTGGATCATTTGCTTCGGAACGAGTGACCCCAGAGGAAAAGGTTGGAAGACATCTCCCAAGGGAGATTTTGTTACATACGATGGAGAAAAATAGGAGGCCGGTGCTCAGACAGATGATGGAAATTTAGCCACAATATCCAACTTTAAATTCTTGTCCGACAAAGATTGCATGGGTAAAATTATATTTTTGTTTCAGTGTAGGTGTTTGCGATGTTCAAACTTATAAACTGATGTCTTAAACGATTCCAAATTACTTTAATGCCTCGTTGGTTTAATTAACCCCGAGTAATTTGTGCGAAATTCAAATTAGTTACTACCTAAACTATAATTTTAGAATTCCTTTTAAGATCTATTCTAGAATTTTTTACAAATCTATTGTCAGCTTCTGATGAAATTATTGAATTATTTGAGATATCTTTTATTCATATTCAATTCTCATCCAAACCCATTTTCAATTGGCTACTAAAAATTAACAATAACGAAGAAAGTAGAAATTGTTTCGATAATTGATGGATGTCCACGGATGCATTAAAAATTTGTTTATGAAATTAAATTTTCTACAAAAAAAACGACTGAGAAATTGTTCTGAACCTACTCGAGTAGGTTCAGAACAATATCTCAGTCGTTGCCATTTCGCGAATATTCAAGAAAAGATCTTTTTTGCAATACCTGCCCAAAAAGTTCACTTTTCGGTACCGTTTCTCGTGCGTAAAGTGGTACTTTTCCGCACTCCGCACACAAAAAAACCGTGCAACACGTGCGTATCGCCTTTTTCGCCTCGTGTGATCGTCTAGCACTCGTGCGAAAAAGTGCTACTTTACGCACTAGTTGCACAATATACTATTCTTGCAAACTGAATTTTTCAAGTGGTCTCCAATTTTCATCTCAACTCCCCCATTACTGAGACATTAATTTTAATGTTGAAATCATGGGAATTTAAATTGCATAGTTATATCCTCACTTCTTCGTTTTTAGGCATTCTATTGAATTTATTTAATCCCCGAAGGAATCCCTCAATACGTAATTTTCTCCCAAGCTGCGGTGCAATTTCAAAAATTAATGTAATTTATTACGGTAATCGTTGTCGCGGCAGAATAAGGGCATTAAATTTATTAGGACCTGTTTATTCCTATTTTAAACACTTTCTGCATTCATTTGTAATTTTTTTGAATTAGATATGACGTACAGAAAAGCATTTGTTGAAACAGATTCGCTTAAATTTATTTTTCATTCTTTCGACGAAAAACTGGACTGGACGATTATGTTAATCATAACCGTCAATTTTCAAATGAGAAATATGATTTTTGAAAAATATACATCGTGTCTCGAAATTTTTATACAAATCGTAAAAAAAGTACATTGAAATACATAGAAATTGGAAATTTATATTCATACAAATATCACATTCTTTTCTTTTTCCCACGAATTTAATATCAGTCACCCAAGTTATTTTGTTTATCTGTTTCCCATGTTTTCGTACCAAAGTCTTTTTAACAGTCCTATGTATATATAGATATATATATATATTTATATATACGGATTCATGCCGGAGCTTTATGCTGTCGATGCCGCAGGATATATTGTACACAACTCCTAAAACATGGAATCTGAGTACATACAGCTCTCTCTCCACAACTCTCCCCTATTTACCCTGAAGGTCTGAACGAATGTGGTACGAGCATCCCGTGGTATCAATTTTTCTGGGTTTTCTTACTTCGCTCCCGAGAGTCTTTATATCCTTACTTTATCCCATCCAAGAAAAACATAAATTTCGTTCATTTTAAAAATTAAAAGAGACATTTCTTTAGCTCCGGGGAGGATATAGGGGTTTGTTAAAAGTTCTTGAGTAATTCCGACGTCATTAGTTACCGGGGATAGCACGGAAAAGAATTTAAAGAGTCTTTTATCATGGATTTAAAGGTTTTACCCGTTCGGATTGATCATTTTGAGGATGAGAATTGATAGAATGGAGGATGAAATGTTAAATGGGACTAATTGTCATCGGATTAAAATTATGGAGAAAAAGTTTGCGGATATGTTCTAGTGAAATTCTCCAGTTTTTGCGAAAAAAAGTAATGATTACTGAAATAAATACAGAATTATTTTCGGGTCATTCGATTACTTGGAGCAATTCAATTGGTTGCAGTCCCGGTTTAGATAACTCTAAATGAAATGAACAAACAATTCATACAGGATCTTAATTTTCACATTGAGAACAAACATATTTTTGGAGAAGTATGTATGTTGCAGTTATGGAGAAATTGATGGATCTAATATTATCAGTAGTAATACCACTAGTGCTCGAAAATTCTCCAGATTATCCGATAGCTCGGCAGAGAAGCTTGACGAAAATATGCGATTAATTTTGGAGTACGTGTAGTATTTGACGGATTATTGTTCGACTCGGATTTCGCCGGAATGGAGTACAGTAAATAACACGAAGAACGCTACGATTTTTTTCCGAAATTTTCGAGGAAATCCTGTTGGGTAGCTTCAAATACTGAAATCCGAGTGAGAAAAATAATGAAGAAAATAATATCTTGCACTGAGACGAGAAGCCTTTCATCAGAACAATTTATATTCATTCGAAAAAATGGGGAGCAATTGAAGCACAAGAAAATGACGTCTGGAACCAATTTTTTTGTGCAAATACAATAATTCTCATGAACAAAAGTAAAGAAGAGAATTTAAAAACTCACGCGTACATTATTTCTTAAATCTCCTGAGGAGGAATAAATTGGCAAGGCTTAATCGGAAAGATGTCCTTAGATTATTTTATTCTCTCAAAAAAAAAACTATTGACCAAGAGTAGGAGGAAAATTGTGAGGGGATGAGAGTAGCAGAAAAAAAATCGTAGAATCCAGCTGAAGTTTAGCTGGTAAATCCGCGCATTCCTGAGATAATTCCCAAAATTACCTCAATCCATGAAAATTGGAGAAGCAACCTCCACCGCCGGTCAAACAGCACTTCCATAAAAAATATACAAAAGAATTCCAAACCGTATTCTCCCATTTGCAAAAAAATCGTGTCTGCCACGTTCTCCCACAGAAGCTGATTACCATAGATAGCCCGAAAAAAAAATCTCCCCGCTATCGAAATAATTTTCAAAAAATTCTTCCTGCACATTTCTCTCCATTTTCCACGGGTAAAAATTGGTAAAACGTTCGAGGTGAACTTACGTGCACAGAATAAATCGAAAATTGATGAATGGGGGCAATAAAATTGTCCCCCAAGTTGTTGGAGCGTTGGAATCCCAAGTGCTGGAAGTTAATCGTCCGAAAATAGTATCTCCCTCTGTCACACGTAACCCAGGACAACTCACTGACTCTTCCGCAGTGTCTCCACACTGAGTGTGATAGAAAATGAGTTAGAGCGCAACTGATCGACACAGCTCCAACAACCACCGCCGCCAAACGAAATTAGCGTTGAACTTCGCACGAGGAGTCAAGTGGAGCTGCCGAGGCCACACGGCGATTACTAAAATAAACTCCTGTATAGTTTTTTTTTTCTTTTCCAGAATAACATTCGCTCATCCATTTCACTTTCACCTAGCGCCACTGATTTTCAACTCTTTCGATAATCGGCCAGAATGGGCGCGCATCTCTTATACTTTGGTTTCGTTCGCTCCATTCAAATCATGAAAAATTCATTATTTTATGGCAAAGTGAAAGAATGAAATGTATTCCAAAATAATCAATCATACATGTTTCACATCTCAAATAAAAATTCTGAATTCTTTTCACCATGGAAATTGCTCCCAGAAAGCATTAATCCATAGCCCCACGTTAACATAAAACTAAGCCCATAATTTCTCACCGGATTTTCACTACCGGCTCGTAAACATTATCCAGTGGAAAGGACTGCGAGAAAGAGAAAGAGAAAGAGAGAGATGCAGTATGGGTGTGGGATGGGCGGGGGCAAGTGACTCGGGGGTAAAATTACAAATGGCACATTCGCGTGGACCAGGGAGCCGTGAGAGAACGCACTCTGTTGCGATGCATATAAAAGCCCCGTTGGCGTTAGACGACACTACCGAAGTGCAAGTGAGACGGGGTTAGTATAAATTGTGGGCGAGAGAACGAGCCGAGTGGTGTGCCTGTGTAGCGAGCCGTTGTGTACTTGAATACGAGCGAATGAAAATGTTCATCGTACAAATACTCAAGAACGCCTGGGGTGAACTAATCACACCTTTCACTTTACCCCCGGGGGTGAAATAAACGGCAGGGCCGTGCGGACCCTGTGATACTGAACATTCGGACGGTCTTTGTTCAAATCTGTCCGGCAGTAACAGTAGTTATTTCCACTTTTTTCCGATCTTTCAATTTTTTTTTTCAATTTCTTCGCAAATCAGCGCAGCACGCATACCTCTACGTACGATAATTTTGCAGATTTACAGAGAAAAAAAAAAGGTTTCATTTGGCGGTATAGTAATTTTTCTTAGGCCTGCAGTTTGCGCTGAGATTGTAACGCAGCACAGTAATTTTTATCGGAATCACACTATAAAAATTCACAGATTTTTCTCTCCGTGTACCTGTGTAATAATTCATGACTACAAAAATACGGGCCCATTTGCTCTCATGGATGGCAGCAGCTTTGTCTGACAGTTTTTTTGCGCTCATTTTAAATGCTTATTTCTAAAACTTCCCTAGCACGTCCAGTTTTAAACAAAAAAAACATTACAGTATCAAAAATGTCGAAAACGAACAGTTTGAGATATCCTCTAAAAATTTAATTCGGATATAATTGGAGACGAACCCGAAAATGAGTTGAATGTAACTTCGTTTAGTTTAACTTGATGAGATTCAACAATAGAACTTCTGAAAAAGGCGAATTTTCGTTTAGCGTAATTCGATCCAATAATAAAACTTCTAAAAACGGTGAAATTCCATAATTTTGTTGAAAAATTTAATTACCGGAAGTTGGCTAGAAAGCCCCCTCCCCCGGAATAAATTTCGTATCCATATGCCCACGTGTTTTAATCTCCCTTAAATTTTAATTCTAATTAATTTCTAATTGGACAATTTCGTTTCTTTGAACGGCATTCTTCATTGCTCTTGCCTTGTCAAATTACACCCTATGGAGGTAGAAGAATTGAGGCTATTCGTTGGTCTTGTCACCGGTGAATGCCTGCTCTCTGGAGAGATGGAATTTCGAGGTACAGCTATCTTAATAAATTTATTTGGTGAGCAGTTGAGTCCTTTGAACTCAGGCATTGACCTCTTGTGTAACATGAGCGTCAATAGAAAATAAATCGAGTCAGTGATTTTTATTGTTCCGACAGGTGTACATACGCGACTAGATTTTCGAAGAATTATCGAAAATAATGTAGGAAAAGACTTTTCAGGCCTACCACCGCAAATTATTTTTAACAAACATCTCTTCTTCCTGCATTTGGCGAAAATTCTTCCAATTTTTTTTATACAAAACAATAAACATTTGCAAACATTATCTGAATTACTAATCGATATAAGAAACATTAGTTAAAAATTGTTCTAAAAAAAACTAGCAATGCTATCCAACGCGTGGACGAATAAAAAAAAATCCCTCGTATTTTACAACTCTCCCCGAAACACTTTACCCAATATTTCCGTTGAGTTTCGTAACCGAGATATATCCAAACTCACCAGTAGCGTGGAATTTCATGTCCAGTAAAAATGCCATTCCGATGAGCGATGTCCTTTCCACACCCTCTCACTCTCCCCTGAACACTCGAAAAAAAAAATTCCATCAAACTTTGATATTTTTTTATCCTCAACGGAGAGTCACGAACGCCAAAATTCACATGTGGACACGACCTCCCCCTCCCCACACCAACTAAAACTTGCACACTCACTTCGGCCTTTTATTTCCTTTTATACCTCGGCCTCCCATAAAATTGATCGTAGAAATTTCATCCGTTGAAAGCCGAAAAATTGGATGAATAAAAAAATGTGTTCTCACTGATTTTCAGTATTTGACTCTTTGGCAAGTGTATCGATTCGACGCAGCCATTAGACGACTGACTGGCTGGCCTAGGACAATATTAGACACTGTAATGTGGCCGAGATGCAGCGAGAGACGTCGCGTTTACGTCTGTGCATTGAAAATTCGTCATCACTTGAAGGAAGATATTCATTGAATAAAATGGAGAGTAAGTTCTTTCAATGAATTTAGATGGCCAGAGAAGATCATTCGTGACTTGACTAATGAAATAGAATTACGAAAATTCGTCAGAGGACTTTTTTCTAAGAAATTTATTTCTCCACGGTATGTGTTTTCAAGTACATTCTCTGGTTTGTACGTATCTCCGAGATATTTACGGTAGAATGACCGAGCAATTTCTCATCTCTTCTCCTTCACTTCATTTCAACTAATAGAAAAAGATTGAAGACGGGTTTGGGAAGGTTTAAAGATTGATGAAAGATACTCTAGTTAATCTCATGCTCTCAATCGACGTTGAGAATATATTCTGAAGGAGTTGAGATTAAGGGGGTCTCGAGCGAATTTTTCCTCAACTTACCGAATATTCTTTCGTCGCATTTAACCCTACTTTTCGTTAATAGTTAACGAATCTCATGGGTAATGAATGAATTATTTTATAAGACTCGGAAGTGGGGAAAGTATTTTTTTTAAATTCCAATTGAAAGAAATGATTTCCAACATTTTCCGTAAACTCATTCATTACCGAGACGATACCACAATCAGCGACAACATTCCAGGAATCGTAAACGAGATCTACATAGAGACCTACATAACGTCTATCGAATCCCCGAACAATCGATGAAGCCGAGCCCCGCAATTTCATTCATTCGATTCAATCACGTACGTAACCACCTAAATAACAGCATTAAACCATAAAGACCGAGAGGGGCCACTACAAAGCTCTGGAAAAAGGTGGAAAAATTATGAATACGTTGAAATTACCGTCACGTGTGCAAATCACGTTAGAAAAGCCGAGTTGTTCGACAAGGCCCAAGCCAAGTCGCGTGACTCTGGGATTACGATCAAAATTCCATCACGGGTTTGAGCCTCAACACAGTGTGAACGTGCAACGAATCGCTTTGCTTTGGCAGTTAGCACCGAAGGCGATGCGGTAGTCCCTCTTACACTGCGTCACGTAAATGGATTCTTGACCCATAACACGCTATTCCTATTTAGACACTTCGAGGAGGAAAAAGTTGATAATTTCGGGTTTTAGATGAGGCAACTTCTGTCGTTCCGTGTTCATTCGTGCGTTCCCAGACACTTGCATCCTGGAAAATTGTTGCTTGCCGAAATTCTCCCCCCGGAAAAATATTTCCCGTACTTTCCGCCCTTGCGCTAATATTGTTTTTGTTTAAGCTGATTAATTCATTGACGTTCAAATGAGGGCTTTTCGATTGTGTTTGTAATGAGTCACGACTTGAATTGTCTAAAGTTAGGCTAG
>JAPYZN010005707.1:0-13320 GCA_030522865.1 Psyttalia lounsburyi | reverse complement strand
TGTAAATAATTTATTCAATATGCAGGCCTATTCCGCCTTTTTTGCATTTGTAATTGCAGAGTAGATTCATTTCTACGTTGGAGCAATGGAACTTGTTTTCCAGCTCACCTGATCTTTTCGACATCTGAAATTGAAAAAAAATAAATAAATAAATTATCTGTATAAATCTTTAATTGCAAAGTGAACACCAGCCACTGAGCGAATGCCAAAGGAGAAGGAATGAAAAAAAAGAGGAAAATTATTGGCAATTGGTTTCCGTTGAACAATAAAGTCCTCGTTCTGTATACTCAACTAGTGATTACCAGTATTTCGAGAATGACACGGGGTGAAAGGAATTCCGCGGATAACGTACACTCGAGAGTTCCGAGCGTTAGCAAGAAAATTGAAATTTTATGAAAATTCAATATCTTTTCAATGGCCCGGTCCCCAGGAATGCTGGCGTCCCGTTCAGTCAGCTCCGACAGCTGAAATACTAATCGTTAAATTTTTCACTGAGCTCAAACGAGACCTGTCTTGATTATAATTTAACGATAACAAGTGAGATTTTTTGAAAAAAAAGATAAAACAAGTGAGAAGCCCTATATATTATGGGCTCCGGTCGTTTATAAGTGAGTGCAGTGTCGCGAAGGCCAGCCGGATCACTTTTCTCGGGCGTTCGTTTGCAGCTTTGGCGAACTGGGCTCGTGAGAAATTTTTTGAATCCCCATCGGGCTCGATTTATTGAACGTTAATTCCCCACAAACTCCACATATTTATCTATTTATTTACTTGAAAAACCCCCGACAATCCTCCAATGATCAATTTATTCATTTTTTTTTTTGGAGTGTAGAGTAAAAATTGCCGAGGCAAATTAATTGGATTGAAATGAAAGGGATTGGATGACGAAGGCCAGGAGAAAAAGTTATTAAATCCAAACAAAAATAGTCAAGTCATGATATAATAGTGTTGAGTGCTGGTGGTGGTGGTGGTAGTGATGGTGGTGGTGGCGACAGTACGAATAAACGACCACGTGAACTCGCAAGAGGTGGACAGACAGTAGGGGATAGTCTCTTACCAGCAACTTGGTCTACCACTTCGCCTTCTCGTGACGCGCGCCGGTTGAATACTCAGCATGTCTCGTCTCATTGTTATTGGGCCCCAGTGATTTTTCATACACCAGTCCATTCAATGCAACTCAATATCATGCACACCCTGAGCTCCAACCACGTGATTATCGAAGAAATAATAATAATCATAAAATAAAGTGGGGAAAAAATCGGAGAGCAGTTGACGGGTGACAAAACTCGTGGGGGTAAGACCTAATTTTCACCTGGAGGAAAGCTATCGCAAGGACTCGATGAATTCTACAATGATAAATAATCAATGAGTGGATTTATAAATGAGTAAATAAATGTGGAATAATTATGAGCAGATCAGTTGGGGAAGTGAGCTAATCAGCTGATTAAACAAAAGTGATTTATCAATATCAACGGCAAATACTGTTTATTGTGCACATTGAAGTAAGGAAGCACCAGTTGATCAGTTCCAGGGCAACAGCTGTTTATGTGACTCGACCGAGAAACACGCCCACTGTTGCTCACCGACGACTTTCGATGGAAGAAAGTCTGATGGTGGTTCTGGCAAGAAATTGACAAATGATTTTCACGTGAATATTGGGAGGATTGAAAGACAAATAAAATATATTGAGAATGGATATTGATGGTTAAATTGTGGGGGAGCCTTATGAACTCCGAAATCATGGAAATAATTGATAATTGCATCTCAAAATGCAATGTGGAGTACAAGTGTCGCTGATTGATGTTGAAAGATGGGGGCAATGGACCGATGGAATGATTCGTGCAATTCTTCAACGATGAACGAAAAAGGGACAAAGAAACATTTCAAGTGTTGTCACCGTGACTGAAGATTTTGCATTCTTTTTTTTTTCTCCTTTTGTTTTGTTCATGAATTCACCTCGAATTTAATTGGAGTACTGGGAGAGGCCGAGAGTATCCGACGCAGGGGGTGCGAATAATCTGTCAAATCGAGGGAATCATTTTTTTTAGTGGCCATTTGCAAACAAGGTAAACGACAACAATTATCGGACGATCATTACCGAGTTATAACTGATTAACCAGCAATTAAATTGCAGCTCCACTTGGCTCTACTCAAGTGATACATACGAGTGGATAATTTGGCAATCGAAGTAGTTGAGAATTACTAATGCTCCTTTCATTAGTGTCAGTTGGTGGTGCACAGAGCAAGGGAAAGTTTCAAGTACTTGTGCCGTTGCATTTTTATTCTTTCTCTTTCGTCCTCCGTTACCCCCCTCCCACGAGTTTTTTCCCCTCATTATTGAGCTGGTACTCGATGAGCCTGTCAATATTTGGTACATACTGTTGCAAGGCCGTGATGTACCGTTCATCCTTTAACCAATTAACTGGCGGCGCATTCACACTGGATAGCACGCGCTGGGGCTAACGGTTTTGGAACGGAACGATGTAACCATCCCACTGCCTTCATGTTTATGAACTACTCCTCAGTGAGTTCCATTGATTCTCAATATTTACGGCTAAATTCTCATTATTCCATACGCCTCTCGCGAATAATAATAAATTGCGACCCGAGTAGAAGACATTTTACGATCTCCGGCGATATCACTTTTCATTCACTTCCGGGGGAAATAATAAAATATTTACCCAGCCTCGAGTTACGGTAACGTGTTTATGAATCTCGGGGGGTATTACATCCATTATTGTCGACTTGTAAATGTAAAATACGTCATAAATATGTTATTTTTCTCTTTCATTGCGACACGATTGGATGAACGTGTGCTACCGTTGGCCGATTTTTCCCAGTAACTGAAGAGATTGAAAAGTGTTTTGCGTCATTTGGATAAAATCAATTGAAGCCGTCACTCTCGCATTGTGGAGCAGATTCGATTTATCTCAGCCGCAATTATAATTTCCCCAGTTCCTCGCGGAGAGCTGTGAACCGGCTCTCGGCACGCAACTTTCACAAATGGCTTCTGACGACCAATGTTCAGGTGTATACGTTAAAAAAAAACAACAATTCGCTGGATATTCTTTTCACTCTTTGCATGCGCCCCTTTTGGAGAAGACTCCAGCTCATCTGGCCCCCAGGGAGAGGTTATTTTCTTGGCTATTCTCCTGTTCTCCAGGAGTTAACAGTGTCCATCGTAAAAATACGCCCCGCAGGTCTCACTAATTCCCTGCCAAATGCTCTCTCCAACTTCTTTTCTGGGGGCCATTACTCCTGTATCCTCGATTTTATTTATCCTCTCACATACGCAATGCATAATACATTGGTGCACACGTGGTTGCTGGTGATTTTGAAATACCAGAAAGGATATCGACTCGGAGAGAAGCCTCTGGATATTATGGGCATATGTATATTTCACTCTCTACCCGGTTCGGCTACTCCCCGTCGGCCACCTCCCGGCGTGTGTCGTGCATGCCTGAGTGCCTTCCACCGATTATATATTTACACGTATATAGTTTTATTTCTTCCTTCTTTCGTGTTCTCCTTCGTATTATGGCTTTTGTCCGAGTCAAGGAGAGAATAGTGAAAGCGGGCGTACAACGTACATCGGCCACACGGACTCCATTATATGCGATTCTATCCCCAATTATTGAAACCCTCGTGAATTTTGTATGTCTATGAGCTGAATTCGTGACTCAATGCGAGAGCAATGAGTTAGAAAGTGCCCGCATTTGTGGACAACTGCTACGGGAGATGGGACTTTTGGAAGTGAAGACATTAGGCTCAAGATGTTGGCGTTGGGTCAGGAAAATGGCTCTTTTTAATTGTCAAACTCTGGAGTGGAGGCCTCTTTTATTAGCTTTTTATGGCCGAGAATTGTTGCTTCATTGCGCACATGAGGCGCGTCTCTTTCTCACTCGCTGGGGCCCCGAGGATGGGGCTCGTGGATGATGTCTCATGCTTCAATGGCTAACGAAATTGCGAGTAGAATTGGTGATGCGCAAAATCGAGATATCGCTTTCTCTGGTGTTCAGCTGTTCAGTTGTAGACACCAAATACTGGCTGCTGTAATTTTGCATTTGATACTGCACCGCCTCCCGGCGGTTTGGGCTTTTCAAACCACTATTGCACGAGGTCTGGAATGGCTGGAGTGTGTGATGGTGGACACATTAAATAGAGTGGTGGTTACAACGAAAATCAGGCGGTGTATATTCAACCATGTATAACAGGATCGGGGGGAAAGCAAAGGCAAAACTTGCGTGTCTGCATGAAAATATGAACGGGTCCGCGTACACTTTATGTAAGGTGAAAATTTTCATTGCCTGGTTGTACTCCGAGGAAATTATAATACCCGGAATTTTGATGAATAATGAGAAAATTCTGGAGTTATGGCTTTTTTTTGTTTTGGAAGTTGAGGCTTGATATTATAATCGGACATTAGCGTACTCGCAATTTGGGTAAATCATCGCATTTGGGTAGTCTCAATCGGCTATTTGTTAATTGTAGTAATTGTAGTACTTGGAGTTTGATAATTAATTAGAAAATGTCGTATTTATTTGGCTTTTTCCACAATTGAAATGGTAAAACGCTACTCGTAAATTATAATCTCCGGAATTTGACGAATAATAAGTTTTGGTGATTGTTAGTTTATATTTTTGGAAAGTTATCTTGTAAATATTGAAGATAATTACGTTAAATACTGGATTTACCGTTAAATTTCAGGAGGAACGAGTCGAATACTGCCGCTAGCCATGAACCTCGCGCTGCATGGATTTCTACTACAGGGTAGGTCGATATATCCTTAACAATAATTATTCAGCTACCTCCACATCCTGCAAAAAAAAATCGTCAAACATATTTGCATTGATTAACCAAACTCCCGAAATTCTCGCAGTAAAACTCGCTTAAAATTCTTGTCAGAAAAATATTTGATTGCCAAAATGATCTATTTTTGCTCGAGGTCACAATCCGAAGGACGAGACTGAACAAATGATAATTAAACAATAAAAATACAGGAACAATGAGCAGGTTGAAGCCCGAGGCTGCAAAATTTGAGGCTGGAATGATTTTAATTGTTAATAACTCGAGATCGATCGGTTAAAATTGAGTTCCCTCTCCATTTCTGCTACAATAAAAATGGATGGGGTTTAATTGACAATAACTCGGGTCGCAACGAGTGCAATTGAATAATTTTTTGTCATATTAAAGCTGACAATCCGAGCTTTAATATCAAAAAAAATTATTAAATTTCACTCTGCCGATCCCGAGTTATTGTCGATTGAAGACACTCCATATTCCCCAGTCTCCCCCACACACGAAAAATCTTTTCCATCAAAACTGCAGTACCTCAGATAAATGTCATATTATTCGTGAACATATTATTACCGCGAGGGTGACGAAGAGGACGTAAGAGTGGAATGTTGTGTACACTATAAAACCGTATGCATTGCGGTCGAAAAGCGTAGGTAGAGCTGGATACCGCCAACCATTGAAGTTTATTATAATTATGCACTGCTTCTATCATGATTATGACGACGATGATGATGATGACGCCCCAGGATGTGCGGAGGATTCTTCCGGTAATTATGCGAAAGAGCGAGAGAGGATTCGTGTTTCATCAATCTTCCTTAAATTGAGACATAAAAACGCGTCCATATTTTGCTCTGGTCTTTCTTGTCCCTTCCTCGGGCAGTGAAGACGATGGCAAATCAGCAGTTGTTGGCAGTCAATGCAAGGCCGCCGAGTGTGGTTAAAAAGGTTAAGTGAAATTCCGACACGTCCCCAAAACCAGGGCTGGATGGGCCTCCAGGGGTCCAATATCTTCTTCCGCTGTTATTTCGTGCTCCATCGGGGACCTCAACTCGTGAACAATCTCAACTTGTATTCTGTCTTTTACAGAGGATGCAAGTTCAGACTGATCACGAATTTAACTCCCCGACTGTACACAAACATTCTTCCATCCTAGTCTAATTTCATCGTTGTAGTCATGCACGGTACGACGTCGACGGAACAGCAGTTGGGGACGTACACCGGAGACCTTTACTTTCCAACTTGAGATACGATTGCAAGTGTACAATATATACTTTTATGTAGAGTCACGTAAGGGATGCATGCACCTGGTGTCACGATTTCGTTGGCTTTTTTTTTTCGTTAAAAAATCAGAGATGCCACAGGGAAAAATATATTATATCTTCAGAATTATGTGGTTGTTGTATTAAATCGGCTCATTTTATGCAGAAAATATTTATATAAATTTTTATGCTTCAGTTGTTATTACCTGCATTTATATAAATATTGCCTTTATCTAGGTTCTTCCTCATATTACTTTCAATGTGGGATGGCGGAGGGCACATAGACTTTTGCAAACTGCTCTACTAGACCGTGTCACAATTAATTATTCAACAATTTTATAATCGCCAGTGGTGGTCCCTCTTCATGGGAAACTTGAGACTTTTGGTGGAGTTTCACTTGGGATTTTTCACTCGGTATGAATTCATTTTTTAGAAAGGTGTTTCCGGTGATTGAAGGGTTCCCACCAGAGGACAACAGTGGCAATTATCTGCTGTATGAGCCCATGGATTAATTTTGGAATTTCCAATCGCAGGTATCAAGGAGTGCTCAGTAGTTCTCTCCCCACGTATGTTTCTCTCATTTTCTCTTCAATGATAGCCATTTATCTGGTAATTCCTTGGAGAATTGACATTATTAATAATATATTTATGATGGTATTGGAGGTGGATGATCCTTTCTTCGATGCGGAACCCAGAGTTATATAGCTTCTCGGTCGAACGCACGCCGCTAACGAGGTGAATTGTGCAATCCCAATGTTCGACCTTACAACTTACGTCCACGTCGTGTGGGTGTGCCATACATCTCCAGCTGGTCATCAGTCTGATCCATCTTATTTCCAGCCATTGGTGACTTATTCTTTCTTCTTCCCCCTCTCCCACCGCGAGGAGAGAATTTTTTTAGTAAAATGGCCGATCAGTTTGGCAATCCCGTAGCATTTTTGACGTTCGAGAAAAATTACCCAACAAAAATTGTAGACACGGCTGGACAATTTTCAGGGAGGGATAAACAAATTCCAATGACCGGTTGGATTATTTTTATCCTACTCCTCAATAACTTTTAGTAAGACTGACTGGTAACTCCATTTTTTGAGTAATATCATGGTTAGGAAATAAATTAAGTCAATCCCCCCCTCTCTCTCTCTCGCTCTTCCCCTCACTCTAATAGACTAATTACCTCTTTAAATATGGATAAATGAGCCTGTATGACTGGGTGAAAGGTACCCTCTGTAGCCTACCATATGCCCAACATCTCTGCCCTTTGGAGCTGACGAACTTGCCATATCTCACGCGACTCCAGTTCTTCGTCTTTGATTATCTCCGCGGATTAACAGATTACGAATTTACTGATTCTATATTTTCGTAGCTGTCTCATCCCAACAACTGTGTATATACTTTTATATTTGTCAAGGACACGTGAAAGTGAGATCTTGATATTTATCGATCGGGTATGTTTTCTGTCAGGATGCGAAGACGAGTTCTCGGGCCTGCCAATCCACGGGAGGACGACCCGCACGCGGATAAATGTCACGGCATTCACACAGTCATTACGTGCGGACGTTATATCATTTGGGTAGGATATACTGCCGGTTCATTTTTCCAATTCGCTGTTATAAATAAATGAATAAATAAGCGAGATCCATTGGCAGAGGGTGAACTCTACAATAAATTTATCGCGAGGCTTGGCAAATCGAGGGGAGTGCAACGGAATAATCCGGATTTATCAACAAAAGTTGCGAGAAATTTTGTTTGATCAAGTGAAGTGGAAAGTTGGACAGTTGATCTTATGACGAGAATTTAAAGCGAGTTTGACGACGGGAACTCCGGGGATTTGTTGTTTACAATGAATGTGTTCGCCAGTGAACAGCTGTTGGCTTTCCAGGAACTAGTGAACTCGGATATTTCAGTCTATAATGAATGAATCAGCTGAGCGAATGAATGAACGAGTGGATGAATGAATGAATCTTTAGCAGATCTACTGACAACAGAGCAAAAACAATAGTAACAAAAATATAATCAATCCATTGAGATCTCAGAGTGTTAGAAAGAAATAGACAATTACCGTTAATAAGTTTCATTGATTAAGAACTACTGATTGCTGGTTGTAGCACTGTTCAAGGACTTCCAAACGTGAATACATTTCTGGAGAGTTTGTAAAAGAGACAGGACATTCTCTAATGTACATATTTACAATGTACGAGTGGTAACGGTGAATGCTGCCTTGGAGTTGGCAGAATTTAACGTTACACTTCGAGGGACACTGACAGTTGGGAATTATTTGAGCAATTTCTATTTCAACAATTTCATTTTCTTCATTCTCTCCAGAGAAAAAAGCCCCTCGTTTGCCTACTTTTTTTTTTCCAGTTATTCTATAAATGTACAGTTAATTAGTTCATTTATGCAACTGAGGGAATACGGAAACAATTTATCTCCTTTTGCATTCGCAGTTTTACGGCCTGGGTTTTTATCATTTGTAGGTTGAGAAAAAAAATTAGTGGGTTTGGTCGTTAAATAGTCGGGTGACAAGGGTTTAATGGCGGATTTAGTCTGTCAATTTTTGTGATTTTGTTGTCTTGAAAATATTCAATGGACATTACATTATTTTCTTTGTGGCTTACCAATAAATGGATATACTGCAGGCCTCGGACAATCCGGAAAAATTCTCAGCGATGTTATAACCTCATGCTGAAACACCAGCTGTTTGCAGGTGTTGAATCGAGGTCACTCCACACTAGATTCGGTCTTTGAACGCGCGGTAGACAATTCAACGACGATATCCTGTAACAATTCCCTCCCAACGTCTCAAGTGTACTCCTTTTCACTCTACATCACGGACTGTCTTTTGTTTTACCATCTTTAACTCATTACCTGAATTTTTATTCCAGTTATCTTGTCGATTTTCGACTTGAAATATGGATTATGCAGCGCGGGGGAACCTGGCGTAAGTTACTCACGATTTGTCCAATTTGTTGCTGCTGTTGTTGTTGTTTTCTTGGGTCTAATGGAACTGTTTGTCAATTTCATGAAGTACTTGGACTTTGACAATCTCCCGGAGACGAATTTTTCGTGCCAGGGCAAGGTCATCGGTGGATACTACGCCGATGTCGAGGCCGGCTGTCAGATGTTTCACGTGTGCACCATTGGACAGAAAGGTACATGGTAAATCTTACCTTATTTTTAGAGCTCCACGTGAGTTGGCAGTCGGTACTCGATTGTCATTTATCATCGAGTGCAGACGTCTGCACCAAATCGGGAGGTTTGAGAAGATCATTTGTGACCATTTGCTGTTTTAGGTTCGTTACGGCCCGGGTGCACCCCCAGCCGAGCGTTATCTAGATCGTTCTTATGTTTTATCTACCAGGGCGTGTATTTGAGAGCTCATTTTGTTATAATAAATAGATCCCCGAGAATTATAAATATATATTTGAACGAATCTAGAGAAAATTGGGAACAGTTTTAAAGAGAGTTTCCGAATACAGGCCTTCCTAAATCAAACAAAAACAAAACAAAAATAATCTAGATAACCGAGGGTACACCCGGGCCGTAATATCGAATAAATAAATATAAATAAATATTTGTAAATATTTGTTCTCGATAAATGTTCACTTGCTCAATCAACTGAATAACAACTTCAATTGAGTGCGTCTGGCCCTCAACATAACCTCTTAATTTTCAATTAAAAAAATCCGAGTTGCCAGTCAAAATGACACTCACGTCTCCCAGTGCTGTAAAATTATGACAGGTCATACTGATTGATGATTTTTATTCAACTCGGCAAGACCAGTCTATAATAGATTGTGATTACGCTTGCTTCGAGATATGAGAAGAGAAAAAAAAAAGGATCA
Source organism: Psyttalia lounsburyi (assembly GCA_030522865.1). Classification (NCBI taxonomy): domain Eukaryota; kingdom Metazoa; phylum Arthropoda; class Insecta; order Hymenoptera; family Braconidae; genus Psyttalia; species Psyttalia lounsburyi. The sequence continues at coordinate 3,425 of JAPYZN010005707.1, read as the reverse complement.
GTGAGACATAGACTGAGTGTAACTTGCATAATCGCTTACATAAATTAACAAGGACCGGCTGTCGACATTTTTCGCTTATAGATTTTTAAAGGTTTTCAAGCGGTTGGTAACGGCGGGGCAGTTGCAGCAGCCGAGAAAGTCGTCGTCGGCTACTGCAGCTGTGTCCCCTTGACTCGATCAAACCGTCTACTATTATCATTATGTCTATTCTACTGCTGCTATTGTTATTATTATTTATATAAGATTAAGGGATAAATAATATGAGAGTAACCAGTGATATTTGTAACAGAGAGTGTGTAAAATAATCCCAGATCTCTCGTGTTACCGTGAGATGTCATTTCAGATGAGATAATGGACATTAAGTTTTTATGTCTTAATGGAACGGTCTTCGACCAGGAGACGAGGGTTTGTGAACGGGTGGATGAAGTTGACTGCAGCAAAAGCGAGCGATTTTATAATCTCAATCTCGAGCTGTATGGCAACAATGCCGTGACACTCAGGTAAAATATTACATTAAAAATGAATGAATTTTGTTTAGTTTTTTTTTACAATAACTAACAACGAGAAATCAACAAACACGACGTAACAAGAATAATCTTATCACTATGCAAACAGTAGTGGCATGTAATTATTAACGATTATAAGGAAACATTCACCAGAATGAATTTTTGTTGCTGTCATTTCAAGTCAACCTTCCCCCAAACATTTTTTTTATTACCAAACACATCCGTCTTACGCGGTAGTAAGACCATTCACCTCAGTTGGACGGTTTCGCAAGGACCAGGGACACCGAATGCCTTTCATTTGACATTCCTTTAAGGGGGAAATGGAAGATTAAATGCAATACAATCTGGACAAGTCCGAGTGAATAATGAAATAATATGATTTAATCAACGATTTATTAATAGTTTTCATGCATTTTTTTCCCCTAGTTTACACGAGGAAGCTCTGAATGATGACGAGCCACCAACACTGATTGATAATATCAATCACCAGACGACATCAGTGAGAGCAATTACAACAACAACAACAGTGAGCACGACAACGAGCCCAATAGCCGGAATATCATCGACTACCTCCTCAAGTGATTATTCCCAGCATTTTCAAGCCCAGCCACCGTTTGCCCCGTCCGTCCAAACTAGTCAATCAAAGTCCCGTTACGATGACAAAAATGGCGGCTATCATCGTCAGTATATTTATCACAATGGTGATAACAATGACCAGAGTGATGGTAACAATAATGATAATCAAGCGACATCGTATCAATTATTCAGCAATCAGGGTGGAAGTTCGACAACACGTGCCCCCCAGATTCACCAGATATCATCAACAGTGTCACCATTATTCCGTGCTACCTCGTCAACCCTCCAAACACTACTCACCGGCAACGCCAATAATCCACCATTAATAAATCCCCTATTTCATAATCATGGAATTATAAGTACAACCGAACAATTTACCCTAGTACACAGCAGTAATGCACGAGCGACTGGTGATTACTCGACAAACAATGGTAATGACAATGACAATTCAAAGACAGTGGCCAGCAGTGATGAGCGAGCATTTCTCGAGCCAATACAATCGACAAATCAGGGAAAAATATCTAAATTAACGATATCACCTGTACCACCGGGGGATACCTCGGATAAACATAAAATTAATCATAAATTAACACTGGCAGATAGCCAAAGTACTTCGCAACAGCATCGAATTAATGCTGGCTTTTTGTCAATTCCACCGTCCGATACTGGCCCACCAACAGTTAGATCATTCTATCCAACACCAAAAACATCAAAGTCAGAGAGCTCGACAACAAGAGTCACACAACATATACACTTGCCACCACCACCACCAATTCCCCAGTTAAAACCTCATCAGGTTACAATTCATCTGTCACCACCTGAAATACAAAGACTTGTACAAAATCCCTCACCTCTTCTGCCCTCTCAATCGAGAGTGATTGTGACAGCGAAAGCAAGTGTCAGTGACGAGTCGGGAAGGCCTCTCAATACTACCCAATTAGTTACACTTCCACTGCCGACAATTCCTGCGAGTTATGATGATTACAAAGAAGGCGATGAGTCATTTGATCCATTCTACCGGGATGTTCCCAAAATAAGGAGCAGCAGAAAGTCCGATAGGTATCGTATGGGCTTGGTGGGACAGCCTAGGAAGCGAAGACAAGTGGAACTTGATGAGGAGCAGCAGAGTCCAGTTGATGATGATTTTGAGGTTAATACAACTAGCATAGAACAGCTGACGTCTGATGAAAATTCTACAGTTGAAGAGGAATATGATGAGGATTTCAATGACTCGCAGAGACCAACGGAATTGAATTTTCTGGGGATTATTAATAATACAACAGAGGAGCCAATCAATAATCTGCAAGACACTTTGTACAGTTACGAAGAGTATGCGTTGTCCGATGAAATTTATGACGAAAACAATGCCACGACTGCTGATTACTTTGATGATTTGGATTATCTAACAGGCGTGACGGAAAAGGAGCCAAAGACTGCTGTGACAACGGACCTAGTGGACATTACGACAGTGGAGTCGATCATTGTGGAAAGCAATAAGACGGTGGAGGACACGGTTTTGAAATTCACCGAGGAAATTCAACCAGTTGAGCAGGAAAATGTCACTGTCAAGGATTCTAAAGACATTTCCATTGATATTCCTCCTCATGACACATCTCAAGATTATGTAGACGATAATTACGAGGCGGAGATCTACAGGGAGCCCGTCCAACCTGATATTTCAGCTCCAGGTGCAGTGACAAAAAGTGGTCTCACTGAGTCGTTGCTGGAGAATGTCACCGAGATAGCAGTCACTAATTACAGTCAAATTGTCGAGACAAATTCACCGAGTCAGGAAATCATCGCAACGACTCTATCAACTCCAACGGATATAGTCACCACTACAGTCACCTCCACAACATCTACATCATCCGCGCCGGTGACACGCAAGCGTCTGTCGACGGTGGCGCCGAGTCGTCCGACAATGCCAAAATTGAAGAATTTCTCGACAAGAAGGACATATATTTACAATCCACCAACGACTACTGCTGTCCCGGTGGTGATAAAGACAAGGGTTCCTCTGTTAAATCCGAAGCCCGCCAAGCCCCCCAGGTCCTACAACGAATTAGCACCGAAACCTGTCATAAGAAAACGTCCACTCTTGGCAAGAAGAGTGTCGAGCACTTCAGTAGTTGAAGACGAGCCTGAGGAAATCCTGACAACCGCCACTCCCGAATCTCCTACCACTGTTAACCCCAAAACTCTGGAAAGCACGAGTGAAAAAGCATCTCAAGGTCTGTCTGACAAATTGTTGGAGAGAATCTCTGAAACTGTTGGACAAAAAATTATCGAACAAATCAATGATTTGACAGTTACAACTGATAATACGAGAGATGCTACTGCCAG
>JAPYZN010005702.1:0-12444 GCA_030522865.1 Psyttalia lounsburyi | reverse complement strand
AATAACGGTTAGATTTACGCAAAACAAAAATTTTCTAGTCATGCAGTAAACATTTCTGGCTTGCAATAAAATACGATTATGTCAAATTGCTTCCTAAACAGAAGTAACGTGGGATACGAGAGAATAAATAATTATTTTTCAGACGTTATTGTTTTCTAGACTTTAGAAAAAAATAAGTCGATTTATTTCCTGTAAGTAAAAAAATTTTCTTCCCGTTACTAAAGTTACTTGGTAGAATAATTTTTTTTTCTCAGTGTGGAAGGGCTCGTGTTCGATTCCGGGCTGAGGCTCTGGGATTTTTTTTTTATAAAATTCTAATTTGTTTTGAAAAACCAAATGCCCGGAATTCCTATAGCAAAGTCGCCTTAAATTTCCGTGAGAAGAATATTTGATTGGCAAAATTAGATTTCTTTCCTTCAGTCTGGGCACAGTTCTCCAGTCATGACCCTCAGTTGAATTTATCCCGACAAATGCACATTATCGTTGATCTAACAGCGATAATAATCTGCCTACCATGTTGTGCATTTCATATCGACAGGTCAACGGGGGAAAAAAACAGTGAATTGTGCTTATAGTTATCCACAGACCGATAAACATGAATTAGCTAATGCCGTCTGGAGAACTAGTGCTCACGCATTCGACCCACATTCGTGGTCTGTCGGGGATTTATTTTGTTTTAACCGCGCGGTGAAAATAAAAAAGTTTAATCCACTGCGAAAAAGATGTAATTTTCCTAATAAAATATTCTTTTGCCAAGAATTTTGAGGGAATTATACTACCGGAATTTCGAGCATTTGGTTGCCAAAAAAAAATATGTTTGGCAATAGTATATTTCTAACCTAGGGAGAAACCTATAGCCTTGGGTTTGGCTGATAATTCTGCCAGTGGGCCCTTGATTTTACGTGATTAGAACCCGATTTTCCGGCATAGGAGTAAACTCAGATTACCATCTCGCGCAGCGGAAGCAAGAATTCATAGACCGGCATCTGAAACCCAAACCCAAGAACCACAAATTTTCCTCAACGACTAGCAACCAGTGACAAAAATATTCTCAGCTTCTTCCAATTAAACCTTTTTTCACACTCTCATAATTTCAACAGTCAGAAGGACGTGTTTCCTATAAGCGGTAATCATCTAAATAAATTACTGAAAATTCCTGGAGTAATTACTCAACAATATATTTCATCCTGAACGACCAATTAAAATTGCATTCAATAATTCCCTCAAACCAAATAAAATATCTCATTAAATCACAGCATCGAATTTTCATTGCCTCCCACTCAAACATTTTCCAGTTTCGCTGCATGTGCTCCGGTAGACGCAACCGTTAGTAATAAAAAGGCTGCGCTAGTCCAAATTTTGGTGCTTCACTGGAACAATTATTCCGCGAGTATTAACGACGTAACAGCTGTTGGTGTTATAGAGAGATACGGCCAGAGTTTGATAAACTCGCGGAGTTTATAAATGAAAACGTGCAAGCACTAATTAGTTCTGTACTTCGGTACTTATGTTGTTACGTGGCAAAATAGTATTATGAGTGGTCTTTGAAATGTCTGTTCATCAGAGAGTGTATACATCTGTCATGAAAGCTTTTGCATTAATTCAGTGTTTCAGTTTTTTTCCCCCCCTTAGGATTTCTGGTGGAGTGGCTACGACGCAATGGTAAGTCTCTTTTCACTCTTCATCACTGAAATGCACTGCAGTCGCAAACCGCTCGAGGCAGTGGTTCGAGTATTCCAGAGCAAGAAACCACCGGGGATATCTCAATGGTCCTTTCTCGAGCATTCTTGCTTCAAGATAAGGACAACTGCGGAAACATTTGTAGCACAGAAAAGACTCATGCCACTAGGCGAATGACAATATGTATTGGAGTACAACTGGTGAGTGCCAGCTATTCTCGATACATGATGTGTCGGAATGAAAGTATATTTGGGATAAAGAATTGCGGTGTAAGGGAATAGAAAATTTTCGTGAGAGAAATACTGGTTGTACAGTGGGAGGAAGTGAAGGGAAGGGAGAATATATCTATCCCTGCTCGTGGATGATTCAATGCCGGTCTCGGCATTGTATGAAGCTCAGGTTTTCCGAATTTTTCCTCTTCGCTATTTTTTAACAGCCGAAAAGGTGGAATGGTTGCAAAGTACGAGAGGCAAAGGGAGCAGACTGAGAAAATTTTCTCATCGATCACTGTTCCACATTGGAAATATTGGAATATTTTAGCCAATTTTAATTCTGTTTCCTAGGAAAAATCAAACGGAACGTTTTACTCTGATTTTTTGTGTTGTTCTTACAGTCATAAATTCAGTTTCTTCTTCTGAAAATTCAAGTTCTTTCAGTGTGACGGTTGAATGCGACGGAGAAGACTAATCCAAAACATACTCGCCATAGCGACTTTCTCAGAAACCCATTTACGACAGTTTCAGTCCTTCAATTTATTCTACCCCATCAATTTTTAAAGAATACAAAATATCCAGGAGTCACCGGCTAAGTAACATCCATCTCAAGTGCAACACATGGCCTTGTTCTAGCGCGGAGAGTTATGTCCCATTAAAAAAGAAGAGTCAGGCCCTATTCCTTTCTGGCAATCCAGAAGAAGAAATACGTCCCGGTTACGTCCCACTCAAGCTTTTCCGAGCCAATCAAAAAATTGAACCACCGACTATCACGCCTGCTTTTCAAATCACCCGATTTCATTTAAACAAGATATTTTGAATGGTCAGCAGTCTCTAGCAATAGCCGAGGAAACAATTATTCCCCCTTGCAATCAATCAGATCCTTATTCTGCAACCACTAGTGAATAAATCAATCATCTTTAATTAATTCCGACGTGTTATATTTATTTTATGATGTTGTAAAAAGATCCTTAACGAAACAAGAATCACTCAGGTAAAAAAAGAGTAACTTAAGAAGTCTCAATTGGCAACAATAATTCGGGATTGGCCGGAGGAAATTGGATGACTTTCCAACAGGTGACGATCAACATTCCAGTTTTAGTATGAATGCAAAATTATTCAGTTTCACGTGTCGAGTAATTTTCTCCAAGTCATTAATTTTCGATTTAAGCAATTATCAATTTTTCGCTATAAAAACTGCTTATTCGACTCAATCATTACTTTACCCAGGCAATAGAACTACTTCAGTAGATTCATCGCAAAAAATTAATAATTGTGAAGATGAGCATCCGTTTCCATTTAATCACTGGATATCAACAATTAATCACCCCCCGCCCTTGATAATATTTTTCTTGTACTGAAATACTATTAATCATCATCATCTTACGCAGGGATTCTCCACAAAACTGAGAGCTCTCGTGATAACTGGATTCTGGGCAAAAACAAGATCCCCCTCGTAGACGCTCTCCGTCTCGTTATCCTCATCCTTAGAGTCATCTTCAGCCAACGAGCCCAAACTGTTATACCATTGGGCGCTCCTCGCTCTGTGGGGTTTCTTCTCGTGACTGCGATTCAACGAATTGCTGAAACTCAAGCTCCTCCGTATCGGTTGCAGTCCCCGATCTATCGCCGCCGATAAGTCAGGGCTCCCCCGCAGCAGAGCCCCGAGTTTCTTCCGTAACGAGGGCTTTCTCTCCAGTTGAGAATTGTCGGCGGTCTGCTCCAGTTTTGCAAATGCAATTTCACCAGGAGTGAGAATTTTTGAACTCCTACGGGTCTCCAGGGAATTTCTCATATTAAATTTGCCGTCCGATTTCTTTCTCTTGCCATCTCCATTCAAAGTCATCTTCTCGAGTAAAATGAAAAGTCATTAGTCGGACAATTTATTCCCTATTTTTATATCGCGACAGCATGCTCATGGAGAATTCCAGTTATTCTTGAATAAATTCACTTATCCACTTATGTATACAAAAATTATTACCCGAAAACAATTGTTTTTAAATCGCTTGAAATTTTTGAATGAGGCAATTTCAAATGATTCCCATCATTTCTTCAATTAATCACTTCTGAAATTGTCACCAGCTTGAATAGGCACTCAGACGTGGAAATCAATGAATGCCCAATGGATTGCACATTAAGCACTTCGCATTACTCTCGATTTAATCACTTTTCGATTTCATGATAATGTAATTACGTAAACGCACGGTATGTCGAGTGCCACTGGATTTTTCTTTCCCACCGCAGCAGATCGACTCGAAAAAAGGGGTCCGCTATATATATTTTTTTTTTTTTTTTTTTAACAAATCCAGTATTTATTCCACTCTATTTTACTGCATCTCCAGATGTCAATTTAACCTGTCATTCCACGGGACTAAAAAAAATTTATGGCCACAAGCCAGCGTTGCACTTTAGTAGTAATGACACTCGCGAGTATCGCACGACACTAACAATTTCATACCGAGGCCAGAGACATACAGGGAATCGCCGAGATAGCGCGTTATCGGCGGTTTTTTTTATCGCACCAGGTGCACATCGTTGAGTTGTCATAATTTTCCTCCGTGTGTTTTTTTTTTCCACCGATCGGCCAATACATCATCGATAAAACATTAATTCCTGTCGTTAAGGTATTTAATTAATCCGGGAGTTATCGCGAAAATGCGGAGACTGCCGCTGATAAGTCTACCCCGGGAGGTTTCTCGTTATTTTATTTATTTTTTTATTTTTTGGGTTTTTTTTATGGAGACGAGAGTTAAGGTGACACGCGCACAGATAAATTACCGGAGCGACTAAGCGAAGAAATTAGTGATAGGTGAGCTCTCGCTGGTGGGAATGATAGAAGGAGGTGGACAGGCGGAGAAACAGCTGGGGACTTCACAACTAAACGCATGAACTTTTCAAATAGTCAGACTCAGTGAATTATTGCTCTGCGATAAGGGGCTAACGCATTCCTTTTCCCCTTCTGTGTTGTGGGTTATTGGTAATCTGGTGATAATGGCGGATAATTGGAGGGCAATGGTACTGATTGAGGTAATGTGTATCAACATCTCGAGGAGTTGATTCAAGTGAATTTGCTTGCGACAATTGAGTGGAGAATTGGAGGGCATTTGCTGGGAGAATTAAGTATTCGGAGGAGATTAGTTTGAGGGACAGGCCAATAGTCAAATAGTGATTTTTTTTGGCTTTGTAGATTTAAATTTGAAATGAAGAAGTGAGTGGGAGCAGCATAGCTCAGTCGGTAAGCGCACCTGACACTTATCTAAAATACCCCAGGGATAACGCTCATTAAGACATAAACGACTTCTTCCGAATAAAAAATAAATATTGGTGTCTTGCGCCTAACAATCAATTTATGCCGGAACTACAATCAGACAAATATAACTATGGGAAATACTCTGGAGAGACGAAGCCACGTCCACTGATTATCTAATTCTACAAAGTCAAATCCACATTAATTTTTTTTTCTACTCGTTTTTCATATGCTAAGCTTGTACATATGGAAATAAGCCTGGGTATACTGTAGATAAAATCTCGGGTTACAAAAATTAGAGCACCCGAGGCATAAACGGAAGGTCCCAGGTTCGAATCTCCGTCTGGACTAGTCATTTTTTTTCAGTGAAAATTTTCTTGTATATCTTCAATTAAAAATAATCGCTCATCCTATCTAATGGTTTTCTGTGACGACACAAGAATGTGGAATGACAAAAGAAGCAAATTTTTGCAAAGACGATGATTACGGAAAAAAATTATAAACGTGAGAATAATAACTAGAGCTGTATTGCTGCAATTTTTATTTATTCAGTGAGTAAATGTTAAGAGTGATCACCCCACTCTATTATTATTATTTTTCGAATTTAAGTTTTATTGGGCGATTGTCAATGTAAAAAACCGGCATTGTCGGAAATTATTAGATCGAAAGTTATGGGCTCTAGAATATCTCTTACCTCACCACTCCTTGCGTGACCCGGGACGAACGGTGTGGACGTGGTGATGTCTGGTCCCAAAGACAACACATGTTGACTCAGACGGAGACAAGCGACAACACAAAGATGATGTAAAAACTGATCCACACTGATTCCTCAAACAGTCAACCCAGCCGACTTCTCTGACCCTTCCGTCAGTAGAAAATTTTGAAAAAATTCTTTCAATTCAAGGTAAATCTGTACGAATGGGTCAAACTGTCCAAGGAATCAATCTATCAACTTGGTGAGGGGATGACACAAAAGTTCTCATCTTGGACACTTTTTTTTCACTTTATCATAATTCACAATTTGAATTTTATGCGCTCTGATATTCACTTGTAACACTTTTCGTCTGTACTTCACCCGTTCCCTGCTCGTTCATTCTGAAACTGAGCCACAAACCGACAAAATACCCACGAACCGTGCCAGTGTTTACCAACGTGAATGCCTTAAACACCTTTTTGTTTTGATGTTCGTTCGACCGATATCTTCTAAATTTCACGTAAATATACATTCATTCGATATACTAACCAATATTCGACGGATGTATTTACAGTGTGATAAAAGCAGAGTTAAACATATTGATTTTTTTGTGGGAGTTATTGAAAATTTTGAAAATTATTTTGGGAGGTCTTTGTTAACATCTATAAACATTTTCCAAAAATTCAATTAAACAACTTTTTTTTCAGTTATCGATTTTATTTAAAACCCACGTGCTTGCCATCCTCGCCTTCGGCTCGGAAGGCAATTTTGCACGTGGGAGACGATGATCTGTTTTCAAGACTCGAGCATGAAATGTACTATTTCATTAGTTTTTAATTTTAACATGATTAACATTATAATCTGATCAACTGATGAAAATCAAAAGGAGCCGGTATAAGATAGCGTACAATATCTCAGGGAGTTGATGCAATTTTGTTGGTCGACACTTGAAAACTCTGATAATCACCGGAATCGACTAAAAAAAGGTACTTCCGAGTGGTTTTGGAATTTGTCATGCATTTTCCATCCAATCTCCTCGTTTTTTCAATTGTTTTTTTTCACAGAGGATTTGCTGAAGGGGCTTCCGGTTTAGGGAGATCGCGCTATTACGAGATAAAAACAAATGTGAAGGTACTACGGAATGAAGAGCAATAAAACTTCTCGAGCAATTTCGCAGGTGTCACACAGGCGTCAAATTTTCAAAAAAAAAAATGGGAATCCCTCTCTATTCTGTCCATTCCTAAACTAGTCATATCAACATATTTAAATTAATTCCAGTAAATTCTTGACAGCGATTGACTCTGGAAATAATTACTCAAAATAAATTGATTTTTCCAAATAAATTTGGCTATTTTTGAAAAGTATATCAAGAATAATTATCATTTAGAGATAATTACGAAACAATCCCGTGAAGTTGATTCAATTAAAATTTTCCCCTTACACGTGGAAACTTTTATAATCGATGGGAACCACTTAAAAAGTTATTTCGAGGTATTTCTGGAGTTCATCATGCATTCTTAATTCGATTCTCTATCTTTTTCTGGTGGTTATTTCACGCTGGATTTGTTTCAGTTGAAAGACTTTTCCGGTTTGTGAAATGTCGGGTTCATCGGATTACTAAAATAAATTCTGGCGGATGGGAATTTTTTAATCTTCATATCAAAACAGCCCTTTCAATTTGCACTACCTTATTTGAAAAAAAAAATGCTGTGATATTTATTTATCTGAAAATGTTGGAAAAATAATTATCGAATTGTCGAGTCATTTAAAGTCTCGAGGCTAATACTCATGGGATTTTTGTTTATTCAAGGAAGTAGTGAACAGTCTCAATCAAACGCAAAAGCAATTTTTATTTTCGTTTGCAACTGCTTGTTGAAAAATGTTTTGTAACAAAAAATATCCATCGCAGTCGAACTGAAGACTGAAGCTGTGTTATTCTTTATAAGAGCAACAGGCAAATAATTATAACCTTAGTCCACATTTTATTTTAATTGCAGAACCCATCAGAATCGTATGTAACCATTAAAACTCAATTCATTTATTCCAATTTTTATTTTAGAGGGAGAAGACCTCTTTCTCGAACGCGCGTTATTTCATAAATGGGAAATTAATGGAACTTGAAATGACTCATTCAAGGTTTTGCGGTCAGGGTCATTGGTATTATTGGCACCGTCATGAATAATTGTGAATTGTAGTAAATTTCATCATTAGAATCTTAAGAATTTGACGAAAATTGTCACACGACAAAAAATTTCATTCAATTCATTTCAAACGTTTTTAATAGGGGATTAAAAATAAAGATTTAATTGTATTCTTTTCAAATGCCGCATTTATTTGCATATGAAGCAATCTAAATGTTCCTGCGAGGATTATTTTGTACAATTTGAGAGGTACTTGCATAAAGATATTTACGAAAGTTGGAAAACTGTTTGAACTGGGGCACAATCTTCCGGGAAATCGGGAAATCGGGAAATCGCCTGGATAATTTTACCACGGTTTCTAAATCGCCAAATCCATGTACAATGTTTCAAGAGTAGAAGCGGAGAGTGACTGCTGCCATTATTGTGTATTGAGATGAATATAATTTGGCGGTCATAATTTTCAAAAACACTAACAAAGAGTAAATTTTGGGTATCCACATGTCAGTTTACCTGGGAAATTTCGTTCTAGGGGAAATCTTCCCTGGCAAATCATTCCTGTAGAATTCCCGGAAAGCCATGGTTTCGGAGAAAATCATTTCCCAAGAAAATTGGCCCTCGGAAAATCTTTCCCCGGAAAATGGTTCTCCGAAACCATAGTTTTTCTGGAGAACTATTTTGTGGGGAACCAATGTCCGAATATTGAAGACCCGCTTCAAGGCAAATAACCCGTTCCTATTCTCCTCTGAGCTATGCCAATCAAGACCCGTTTGTCATATTTTTCTATTAGTAATTGATCAATTTTCGGCTCCATTGATCAATAAATTACACTTTCATTACACTTCGGTGCGAGATGAATGATACATTTTTTTTGTGATTCCTCATTTATTTTTTTCTTTGTGGACGTAATAACTTGTATTATCGGTGGTGAAATCGTCACCGGCCCCTCAGGTTTTCTGATTGAAATGGCCCGTGACTCAGCAATTCCAATCGCTCTCCATGATTGTGTCATGACAGTTAGATTGAACGTCTAAAATTAATGTGATTTACTGGCCTCAACCCTCCACTTGACTCTCGGTTATTGACATTCATTGGGGAAGTGGATTGTCCTAAACTTTCTTGAATTTTTTCATCCAATCACGGCTGACATTAATTTTAAAAGAAAGGGAATACAAAGTGTTAGAAAACAATGAAATTTCATGGTCAGTTCACCACTCATTTTTGGAACAGTCACACTGAATATGAAGTGGGAGTAGAATTCAGGAAAATTACTGACGAAAATTCTTGAATGTAATTAAATTTCCAAAGAAGCATAAATTTTCTTCCTTAAAATCATATTCAGTGTCATTGAGATGGAAATCAGTATATGTTCGAATAGTTCAGATGGAAAGGGCACTCGACTGATAATCGGAATGTCTTGGGTTCGATTCCCGAGTCGAGAATATCTGAAATATTTCTTCAGTTATTTGTGGCCTAGATATATTAAGCAATTCCCACCTCTATAAAATCCAATCTACTAAACCAAAATCAACATTCAATGCCATACAACAAATCCGACGCAATTTGTTAACAATGCAGATGGAAACATTAAAAATGTTATCGACATAATTGATGGAATCCATAATTCCTGTTGCCCCCACTTTCGGTTGTATAAAATCTCACCTCAAATCGAAAAACAAAAAATTTCTCTCTGCGTGCAGATATTGGTTAATGTCTCACTCAATTGCTGCCTTTTATAAGTGAAAACCTTGAATGTACCGCCAATAAACTAGTGATATACCTTTTGCGTGTTGGTTCACCTCGAAGTGCTATTTTTAGGCATTGAAAAAAAAAGGATTTTTGTAAAGACGATCGCCGATACGATTTTTGTCCTCTGCTCGACCGCCCCATAATAATATCAGGCACCTTGTGTTTTTTTCTGTCCCTCCATCGCCCTCTCCTCGCCAACACGCTGAGCCTTTTTGCTACATCGTGGAGAAAATCAATGATTCGGTTTGCAAACCGGCTCACTATGGTGCGCCAACCTTTCCAAAGTGTTTTTTTTCCCTCCTCGAACAGCTTATGGAGATCTTAGTCAGACAGATAGTTGATAGTTGTCTATCAAGTTTGCTATAAATATTTCTAATCATCAGAGTTTCGTGTTACGCGATGTCGACTCATTTCCAGTCGGTCACGCAATGATTACGATCGTTACAATTTTTTCTGAACAATAATAAAATCCCTATTGATAATTTTCATTCATCAGATCTCCTGTAGTGAAACTCCAGAATAGACTTCACGAAGAAAATATTCACAATTAAATCAAAATATTTATTTTTTATTATTGCAATAGATTGCGAAATTTTGGGGAATTTTTTTTGATACATTTACCTCTTTTTGTACCCGATAAAACCACTTTCAAATTTTTATTTTTAATCATAACGGAAATGCTAAAAGTTGAGGAATTTCATTTCAGACGTTGGGTTAGAATCCGATTTCTGAAAATTGTCAGTTATAAAAATGACAACAGGTTTTAAATCCACCAAGAAACTACGACAATAAACTCTAATAACTTTTTCCGCCGGTTATTTTGTCGTTTTCACGAAACTTTAAATTGTGTACAACTGTTGGGGTACTTTAACATCGAAGTTATTCTTCACAAGAATTTTTTAACAACTACTAGGCCACACCGAAAGTGGCGTGGAGTTTCTGGGCCATCGATTCCAAGTCAGAATTACCATCGATTTTTTAGTACAGGTGCAACATACAGATTTTTCACTTATTCATCAATTATTCAGTGAATTTCAACATCTTAAATTTTCAAAGTGAAGGTCGTTTATTATATGAAAAATTTCTTACAATTAGTATTGCCGTTGTTAGTTCATTAATTATATATAACAAACCCAATGCACGATTTTTGTACTAGCGTATTATTTTTTATAAGACCTCGGATGACTGTTGATGATATTTGAAGAAATTTAAATTTTTGATACGTAATTTTAAAAGGGAAGTATATAATAAATAATAATGATTTTATATTTATCATTAAAAAAAAATATTTATAAAGGTTATTGTTGTCCATTGTCGGTTGTCTTGCAGCCGACAACATAGGGGGATTATTGAAAAACGGTTCAATGAGCTTCTGATAATATTATATTAATATCGATATTAATATTAATAAATTAATAGGTTTATAAAGATGTGGTCAGAGAGGAAAAAGGCTTAGACGGATGTAAAACAAAGAAATTTTTGCAACAGCAAATAAATCAAATAAATAATAATTGCAGATAGAAAAATGGTCATCGAGATAAGACATCAATAATTTTTCTCACCTCGAAAAAAAAATCTAATTTTTGTCAATAAAATATTCTTCTGCCAAGAATTTAAAGAGAATTTTACAATAGAAATTTCGGGCATTGGTTGTCCAAAATAAATGTTTCCCAAAATTGAATTTTTTGCTCATACAATGGTTATTGTTATGTATTTGTCCTTTCGTTTGTAGACAGCTCCACTTGAAATTTTCTGGCTCAAATTTCACGTCTCAAAATCAAAATTCTCGAAGTCCCAAAATAAAAATTTTCTTGAGTTCACGGGAACATCAGTTTCTACATGGAATAACGTGAATTCGATAAGCGCCAGTTCTCACGAAGACCTCTCAAACTTTTCAACAAGTCACCACAAACTTTATATTGAAACTTGTGATTCACTTGTGATGGATATTTGTTGCCGACATAAGTGTAATATTTCGAGATGTTTTAATACTTGTCCACTCTGCATGCAATTTGCTTGGAACGACGGAAAATGGTACTCGAGGGAAATCACAATTACCGAATTCACGATGAAAGCCGATTATAAATGGGTCAAAAGTTCGCAATAGAACAAAACATATTAAAACAATATTGTATGCAGCTGAAAGAGCGTTGATAAGCGGAAAAGATTTTTCCAGTATTGCAATTATGGAAAAATAAATAATTAAAAATCACAAATTATTAGACTTTTCAGAATTAACGCATTCTTTCGAGAAAATCAAAAATTCTGGCCATTTACACTGAAAAAAATGTAATTTTGTCAGTCAAAACTCTTAAATAATAAACAAAAATTTGAAGCAAAATTTTGTATATAAATTTCTCTCATTTAGTAGTTTAACGAATATTGGATAGGTAGATTATGTATATATCCTCTAGCCTGCCTCTCCCTCCCACTTTTCCTCTCTTTATTATCTGCGGTATCATGGCCGTCTTACACTTAGCTGTGCCCCATTCGAGCTAGGACTGCACGGGAACCCATGTAAAACCCCAGTCGCACAGCCGGCTGATTGGGCATTGTCCTAATGTATTCATCTGTCAAAATGACTAGATGAATACACTAAGCCGCTACACCATGCCTACCGCCCGCAATTTTTGTGCGAGCGAGATGTTCCTAAGCGGTCACCCATCCAAGTACTAACCCAGCTCAACGCTGCTTAGCTTCGATGTCCGCCGGAGCAACACCTCG
>JAPYZN010005695.1:1775-14928 GCA_030522865.1 Psyttalia lounsburyi | reverse complement strand
CGATATTTTTTTTCTCCACCTACTACCCCCCCTGCACATCCCGACGTTCACACTGAGCCCCCCCCCCCTCCACCCACTCGCCCCTTCCGCCACCACCCAACAAGCCAACAGCAGGCAGCCGCGCCACTGGGTCCATTTTTTTCGTTCAGAAACTCGAACTCGTGATGCAATTATAATCCAGCTTTATGAAAAAAAATGCATCGCAAATGTGATTGAGCACCGATACGCCGGTGAGATTGTCGATGGACGAGGGGCAAGTGGGGATGGGAGGGGATTGGCGGGGCGAGAGAGAGAGAGAGAGAGAGAGGTGGGAAAAAAATTGGGAAAGGGGTGAGAAGTGGTGTATATGAGGGATTGGTCAAAGCACTCTCGTGCTCTGGTGCTGATAAAAAATTACAGGGGACGTGAGGGGAAAGAGAATTATGGAGTAGTTGAATGTATTGGTCGAATTGTAATCTTCGACTTGGGAAACAGACGCGTTAATTTGCAAACTCTGGCCGAGAGGTTTTCTTCTGCAGATTTTGGAATTCATTATTGGGATTATGGTAAGAGATTTGGAGGTTTTTTTGAGGGATGAGGGCTTCAGGATTTTTTTCATGGAAGAAAAAAAAATCAGTATGAAGCTTTATCTCGTTATTTTCTATGTGTTTGTTGATTGATAATGTATGGGATTATTTGTTGAAGGACACAATTACAATTTTTTACTTTGTTTCCTTCTTTTGTTGAAAACTTCTGGGGAAAATATTTTCTCCTCATGCTGTTTGCATTTATTTTTCTCGCAGGGCATATCTGACTGGTAAATTGTAAATTCCTAATGAAGAAATTAATTGGAATTATGACAGGGGTACTGAATGAGCAAGTAATTTATTGCTAAATTTAGGAGAAAATTTGCTTTTTGAATTTTTAAACCCTGAATTGCTTGACACAAGTAGATAACTGGGCATCTACTTGTCAAAAAAATCTATGCTCACGGTGTAAACATATTCTTTCAAGACCAATTCTCACAAATCCAAATTAAAAATAATTACAATTCATATATCTGGATAAACTCAACCCCTGCAGTTGGTGCAAGAGCTTCGAAACCCCTTCATAATTGTCCCATAATACCAGGTTCACCAGAAATCCAAACCTGCCCCAAGTATCGCATGTTCCATAATAGCAATTGTTATTACGTCGCAATTGAACTTTCAACCCCTTTTGTCCAGTCACACGACGGACAACCCAGAGGAATATAAATACGTAAAGAATAATGCCGAGTTGCTCAACTTGCTAAATAAAACGAATGAAAATTCTATTGAACAACGAACATGTACAGTTTATAATTACACTCAGTCGAGTGCCTCTCGCTATTGAAATGGGTTCTCATGAAACGACTAAGTCCACGTGTACTTCAAGCTTTTTTTCACGGTAAATCCACGGGATATTATCCCCTTGGTGCTTGAAACTCGTGTCGCTGACGTGGCTCTCATCGACACAAAACTTTATACCATTCGTGTAGTTATAATTGTCACTCTCTCTTTAATATTCAGACCCTAATACTGAAGCAAACAAAATTTCAAGTTTCAAAATAATCTTTCAGCTGATTTTATTGATAATTTTTGAGAAATTCATAATATCTGCTTCTCACAGACACATTTTTGCTATTCTTGAAAATTATTTCTTCCCCATCGCATTTTGCCCCATTTGATTTGTTAAAAATAATTAAAAATCATATGAAAGAAATGAACAAAACATACAAATCATTCAACATCTTAAATATTGTATAATAAATAAATATTGTATAATAACAAAAATCACTTTCTTTAAAGAACCTAATTTACAATTCGACGATTTGTTTCTGTTAAATTTTTTTCAAAATTACTAATGAATAATAATTATTCAAATTCCTCCTGTAAAATGTTCAAGAAAAATTGAATAAACGTCTGATCAAAGGTGACTTGACCACGGAATAAAAATAAAAAACTGAACTTCAACTCTTTCTTCCGCAGTATTTTAATAGTTCGCCACGACAACGACATTACCTCGTTTCTTTTCTAATTAGTAACGGGATCCCGCCCAGTTGTTCCTTCCACTCCATTCCTCTTTTTTAAAATTCTTCTCTATTTTATTTCAACGTCTAATGAGAAAGGAAATGCGAGGGGGGTCCCTTTTGCAAGATATATACATATCTTCATATATTTTTTCACTCCGTTGTACGGTCAGTACGTATAATTGTTGCCGGGAAAATTTTGCTGGGATCTTCCCAGCCGGCGCACGTGCGGCTCGAAATGACTTTGGAATAACATGAGGACAAGTCAAAAGAGATGTATTATTCAGGTGAAGAGAGACCCCTGAGACACCTTCACAACTTAATGAAAATATTTCGTGTGGAAAACTCATTAATATTTTTTTTTCAGAATTTTGTGAAATTACTATTAGAAGACTGGGATATATGAATGGTTATTTCTTTTTTGGTTAATGTTTTTTAATAGAACACATGAAAATCCTTATTTCGCCCGATTGAGTTCAATGATCCTCAACGTAATTGTCAATCAATTTTCAATTTCCTCATAAACATTCCACAAAATTTTATATTATTTTGAAAATATTTAGAAACTTGAAAATCATTCGGCCATTTTTGCAATTCGATCTTAAAAAATATAAACATTAGTTTCAAATGTGACATGCTCTATTGATTCATTTTTTGCCATTATTATTGTTTAATTTCATACGATTTTTTCACTCCATTTGAAAATGAATAAAAATCTGATTTAATGCTGTATTCCAGACAGACAGCGGTGCATTCACCTCCACATGTCCTTACTGAGTGCAGACGCCCATGACACAACCTCATAAATAAACGCATGTATTTTTTTCTTTTATCTCCCAGTAATTGCACAAGACTTTTACATTACGATAACACGGCATTATGCAGTATGTCTCTATTTATTCCGCATTATCGAGGTAATGAATCGTGGCTGTGTTCGACTGATTATGATAATTGCAAATATGAGGTGTTTTTTTTTTCAAATAATGAATGACGATTTTATGATAATGTTAATGAGTTTAGACATTACCCGACGGAGCTTTAACAATTTTTCGTCTGAGAATTTTACGCTGTTATATAATATTGCAAACTAAGTAGAAAAATTTAAAAAAATTCTGTTAATAAATGCTAACGGGATTGGAAGATTTTGGGATCAAATAAATGATCAAAATCGAAAATCCAATACAATATAATATTTAAAAATCACGAATAATTCAAAACGTATTTTACAAGATTTGAATATTTTTTTGGACATCTTTTGTTTATAAATAAAATCGATGAGGTATACAGAAATTTATAGTGGGTTTCACATCTAATTTCAAAAAAAAAGATTAGATCTTTTATTAGAATCGAACTGTTGATTTTTCCATAAGGCCGTAGGTAAAATAATCCTTATGCCACTTTTTCCCCCATATCATAAATATTGAAAAGATAATTAAATTGAAACAAAAATGCCACTCCAGGCCTAATCGAATGTTCTAAAAATTCTCAGACTTAACGAATCCTAAATGAGATGTTTCCCAAAAACTCATTGAAATTATGACGAATTGATTGTTAATAAATGATAGAGCTAGGCTGCAGCGAAAAGTCTCAAATTCTGCAAATCAGGAATAGCAAGAATGTCGGACAAAGAAATTAGAAGTCAATATGTCTTGAAGAGCCAACTTATTACAGTAAAGTCCTAAGATAAAAAATTTTGGAATTGAAATTGCTCCATAGCCCTTTTGGCCTTCCGCCAACTATAATATCAAGAAATAAAAAAAATGGTATTCCGTAAGGAGCCCGAGGTGCTTAGCATCCCGTCGCAGTCACTGGTAATTGTAATAATTGTTATTATTCGGTGTATAATTAACGCGAGACTGGAAGCCTCCACCCCCCGCTACCCGTCCGTCCGCACAGTAAAGGGGGGGAAAAGAAAGATGGGAGGAAAATCCGGACGAGTAAGAGGAACGAGGAAGAAGCACCACCGGGGGGAGATGAGGATGGCACGAGAGAAGGTCTCAGACGAAAAGTTTAAAGCATAGAAGACCCGGAGGCCATTTGCATAATTAATTAAAGAAGGAGTAGAGTTCTCAACAGATTTTCATTCTACAGTTGCGACCTGGACCAAATTCCTTTTTACCCCTGTCCTCACCCACGCTCGTCCGCTTCTGCGTTATGTACCGAATACTAAAATCACATGGAGTGACAAAAGAAAATCGAGAAACTGCGTCGTGAGTCGTAAGATGTGGCTCGAATGCAACGCAAGTGTGTGACGGATGCATTCAAATGGCGGGAGTTTTGAATTTTGGGATGAAGAGTATGGGAAATAAAAATTTTGGTATTATTACTATTTATTCGTGGAATGGACTGAGCGCAAAAAGCGATGAATGGTGCGCAGTGATCCCAAAATTTCCTGCTTATGCTACAAAAGTGTGGAACGGAAGTCTTTCTAAGCGGCGAAAAATTTTAATTTTTTAATGATTATTTTGATAAATCACGTCAGGAATTTTTTTTTACAAAAAAAAAACAAGGCATTGCTCCTAAAATTCACTGCAAACATGAGAAGAGTAGTCTGAAGTGTTTACACACTAAACAATTGGCATTTTCTAATGATTTGTGGAACAAATAATAATATTAATATTTTATCAATGCTTTCCTATTATCACTGGTTCCAAGTCTCGTAAAATAGAAAGTAAAAAAAAATGACAACAATGTCAGCAGAGGTGATACAAGTATTCCGAACGGCGGAAATTTTCACTGAAACCCCACAAAAAGAAGTAAAATATAAAACAATCTGAATTCCGAAACGATTGTTTCCTATTCTTTACCAAATTTGAATGAAATAGAAGAAAAAAAATAGAGGCACAACTCTAGGTCGGGGACTATAATGCAGAAAAAAAACAATGGGCTCGCATGCAAAAAGTGATACGATGAATAGAGGCGAGGGGCAGAGCGCGGGTGAGAAAAAAAGTCGAAAAAAAAAACGATTCAATTTTTTATCGTATAATAACGTGCCGATGAAAACGACGAGAATCTCATCATCGGTGTTCGATACGGCTTTTTCCCTTCCTCGTCCTGTCCTCTCTCCTCCACCCCCTCCACGCCATTGGATCAATTCTGTATTTTTCCATTGATTCGTTTCACTGTTATAGGACTGGTCTAAAAACCCTCTCCCGTCTGTATGGTATACTCGTAGCCCCAGTCAGGAGATGAGAATGAGGGGAGGAACGGGGAAATCAGGGTTGGAGAATTGTCGGAGGGAAGACTCGGGGTTGGATGAGGGCGGAGGGAGAAGAGGGGGTAAATGTAATTAATTATCCCAGTAATGACTCTGACTGATGAGCGGCTGGACAAGTCCAGCCCCAGTAGCGGAGACGGTGGTGATGGGTTTGAATCGGGGTTATTCTGTACAATAATGTGAGGAAAAAAAATGCTTATTAATTTTTTCCTCCATAATTGGAAAAATATAAATCCACTGTCAATTAAATAAAAAAACTCCTCAAAAGTGACAGACTCATGGAAAAATAATGAAAATATATTCCTTATTATATTGATATTTTACTAAATGACTTTTAAATACATAATTAATGTCATCTCTCGGTTCTCGTGAAAATTCTCGTCGTTTAATATTGAAAAATTAATTACGAGAGTTGATTGACGAATGAAAAATTCAATGAAATACAATAATTGTTTGCATTATCGTCGCTGTTTTAATCCAATCCTACCGTCCGAGAGATAGGGAGACAAGGCAGGATGAGGGATACGAGTTAGAGAGCCTGTGCATGACAAGGTAGATTTATTTTTAATTTTTTTTTTTCACACCGTATCCTCATCTCTCTCTTTCTCCACTCGAGGAAACTGTAGGCACTACGACGCGACTCCCCGGGGCTGGACGAGGTGTTTTAATATTTTAATAGGACGATGGAATGGACGGTTTCGTGACTCGGCGTTTTATAATGATATTCTCCCGGGCGTTTCTGTTTTCGATATAAAACGCGTGTTATACCTTGGGTTTTGTAACACCATTTCGTGTTAACGCTTCTGAAAAATAAAAATCATCACCACTCACACCCTATGCTGAACCCCCCAGGTGGTTTGTGCCACCGTGAAATATTAGCATTAATGAGTGATAGTGTGACGTTGGTACTTCCAGCAAAAGACACTTTTTACTGAGAAGATTTGGTTGGTACAAAAAAATATTTTCTCGAAATTTTTCAAAAGGATAGTTTTGGATAAACCGTTTTATTCACGCGCTGAGGGGAAAAAGTCATTCAACAAGTGGAGATTCTCTTGTCTCAAGAGAATCTTCAAGTGTCCACGTGAATTAGTCCATAAATTCATTTTAATTTTAGTTAATCAACGGATTTAATGACTCGTCATATCCAACTTAGAACTCCTCGTTTCGATTGCTCGATGAGCCCTTTCATTATGAATTCAATTGTGTTCAAAATTCAATGATTTGTTCCTTGTGCGAGATCCTATTATGGTTCAGTCAGCATAACTTTTAACATCAACCGAAGGAGTGGGGGTAACGCCATCATACGCAAAATGGAGGTGGTAGGGGTAGCATTTCATGTTAAAACTTATGCTGACTCGAAACGTGTAAGGATGATTCCTCATTGGTCGAAACAATCGCCATATTCGAGGCGGGAAATTCAAATATGGCGCGCGGAGCGCGCTATCGGTCTCGTATTATATTATAAAACAGCTGATAAAAACTTTTTAAAAACCACGTATAAGTTAATTATTTAATACTATAGTAAATCTAAAAATACATGAATATATCAGTACTATTATTGTAATTATTCTTAATAAAGAATTAATGTAGTATGGAGAAAAATCTCAGGTGAAAGTTGATTCGGATGTAAAACAAAGAAGAAACTTTTGTAACATCAAAGGAAGTGAATAAATTGGAATTCAATAAAATTATGGTAAGGACGTAATTTTTAGTCTTGACAATGTTTAAAAATTCTCTTGGAACAAGAAAGTGACATCATTGAAATAATTTCGCCTCTGACTCTGAGGATAAAATTATTTATCAGGCTATTTCGTGATTTTAAGAATTGATAAGAGAATATTTTGTTTGTATCACGTGAATCATCTTCTACGAAAATCTATTTGAGGGTTTTAGCCAGTCTCTCTCATCTAGCCGGTTCATTCTGCTCTCTAATTTCATCCGTCACCTCCCACTTCCCGGTGGATTTACTGTCCTTATTCGTAGATTGCAGTCGGGAAGTCCCTTTCGAGGTGGTTTTGACGGCACGAAACGACTAGTTGAAAGTCTAATTTACTGCATGCTTTCAATGGTGACGTCGTGCACGAGATATCTAGTGCGTTTACAGGGGTTTTTGGGGATCGGCCGATGGTCAGTGTGACCAATATGACGAAGAGATGGATATAGTTATAAAATTGACCATTAATTAATTGGTTTTCTTTCGGAATAACTTCTGGCCAATATACGATCATGAAAGGCAAAAATAGCACCACCAGCTCGATTTCAAAGCTAACAGTTTCCTAGTGTTTCGCCTACATATGCACTCATCTTCAGGACAGTTTATTCACTCATAAATAATTTCACAAATTTATCCTTAATATCTCATTATGAACTATTTCCAATATTGTAATTAATAATAACAAAATTCTGTTTTTTTTTCTCTGGGATTATTACACGGAGAGAAAAGTTTGAGGGATTCTGGGGAAAACAGGAAGTGCTATACTATTTTGTTGGAATTTTTTCGAACGCTTCACGGGAGGGAAACCTAACTTTACCCCTACGCCGAGGCGGAAACCGCGTTCTAACCGCAGGAGGTAAAATAAAGGATTAGAAATCGCGTGCTTACCAGCCGAGCCGAAGGCACTAACGGCTGAGGAGCCCTTATTTTACCTGCCTAGATTAGAAAATCTCTGCCTCTCATATTTCCCTCGAGGGTTTTACGATTTATTCGAGGAAGTACCTCATTTGTGGGAAAGTCGATGCAGGTACAGTCATCTTTCGCATAAGACTTCTGCTCGACAGTCAAACTGCGGAAATTCGACAATCGAATTCAGATCGCTCTTATGCCAGCCAATCCTACACCCTAGCCTACTTCCGCAGTAGTTTATACTTGTGGAAAATTTGGCAATATGCGAGAAACATCAAATTTGATCAACCTGTTGTTGGCAACGTCAAAAAACTAATACCGAAATTTTAAGGACGTTGACCACGCAGTCCTTGAAATGTATGTACACTGAGAGAAAAACGTACTTTTGGCAGAAATATTAATTCTTGGTTCAAAAATATTTTTTATTATCACATAATTCTTGAGCCCATTTTTCTTTTATTCCTTAAGTATTTTTCATTGTCCAGAGAAGGAAAGTTAGAAGGTTTTTCTTTCCTTGGACAACGTGCATACTTTAGGTACAAGAGAAAATTGGCTCAAGAATTACGTGATAGTAAAAAATTCTTGAACCAAAAATTGATTTTTCTGCCAAAAGTACGTTTATCTTTCAGTCTGGCGGACAAACATTAAAATTTCGTATGTTTTCAACATTTGACGTGGCATATGTAAAAAATGGCGTGGTAAAAGTTCTTGAAATTTTAGAACTCATTTATTGAAGGACTTAACAACAGATGTAACAATTTTTGGTTCTTTAGCATATTGCGAAATTTCTTAAAAGGCTACTGCGGAAGTACCTTAAATAATCATAACTAGTCAATTGTTCCCCCACTACAAAAAAATCCCAGAACCTGTGAAAATCCATAGGATAATTCGACACTGGACGCCAGAGAATGGTTTTTTGATCGCTGGGCTATGGAATTTTTTTTACCTCTACCCATCAACTGAACACTGATTTTCCGACCAATGCGTGGCGATTCTCTGTGTACATACCGTCCCCCCGAAAAAATAAATAAAATGAGACCGGACAAAAAAAAACACGCACACACATGAAATGCTGAAACAAAAACAAGGAGAATAAAAAAAATGCGAGCGTGTGCAGCCGGTGGGACAAAAGAACTCGGGCTCTCAATTCGCAGGGTCGAGAGAGCTCCAGCATGCCGCGCATACCATGCCTTCGCCCCCTTCCCCACGACCACTTTCTCCCACCCAATACCGCAGATTGTGTATCCGCTGTATGTGTGGAGTTGGGGCACGTACGCGTCAAGCGATTCGCGTCGATGTAGACTGAGAGGGAAATTCTGTGAGACATTACTGAGTCAACAACTGGATACGATCAACAGAAAAATGCACATTGTTATGACTCAATTCATTCGTTCAAGTTATTCACTCTTGATTGAAGTTTTTTTTCACTGGTTTTCCTCTTATTTGTTTATGTGTACATATCTACTCGTAGGAGGAGTAAAGAGGTGTGACGGAAGTGCGTGACGGATGCCGTGTATATGGCGGGAAAATTTGAATTGGGAAATGTGGATATGATTTTCTCGATTGTTAAAATGTAGCCGGTCATTATGGAATTACTTTCAAATTCCGAACTCAAAATTGGAAAAAAATAATTACTTGATTCTCACTGATAAGCTGTTGAGCAGTAAATGGAGTCCTAGTCGAGGATCCTTTCGATAGATTTCTGTGTATTATTCATTTTTTAGCTGTCTAGACATTTTTCTTGGGTAGAAGTGAAAGTCTGCGATCCGACCGGGGCGCGTAACGGAAATAGCCCCTGTAGCGCTAAAATTTGAATTTGATCAAAGTTTTAAGCTTCTTAGCTCCTATTAGTTGGTATTCCTTAATTCAATCAGCTGCTCTCAATTTTAATCAATAAAAAAATAATTATTTGACAGATTACAACAATTCATACCAAAATCTATATTTCCATAAATCATTTAATATTGTATAGATTAATTTTCTTCTTATTTATTCTCACATTTTGCTGCCTTTATTTTAACTTTTTGATCGATCTATTTGTTCACATATTTCCCTCGTACTTTTTGTGTACTATAGGAGTAAAACCGCATAATCCACCGAAAATACATGACGGAAGTTTCTTCCAGAGTGCGAAAATTTGAATTCTAATTGCTATTCAAGCTCTCCCAACAGTATCAATATTCCCATTTTATCCTGATTTCTTTCCCCAATCAAATTGCTTTCATTCCTCATTAATGCAAGAACTAATTATTCAGCAGATTATAAAATCTGAATATACTTAGTATGCACTGATATCCAATCTACAGCATACGATACGAAACAAGGGGGTTGAAAACTTTGAAATTAGTGTAGCATAATGAGGTATGCTGTTGTATATCACATTACGCTTATCGATCAACACCAGCGCCTCGTAATCATGTACCCTCGGTATTATATGCCACGGCGAGAGGGAAAAAGGGGGAATCCCCGAGCTGATGGAGTGAGACAGCGAGATCGATTTTGGAGCGGGACGACTCTTTCGGCAAAGGGTGTCTCGGACAAAAAATCAATAAGTTCCACGAGGTCAATTAGCGTCGACGGACAATTATCGAGTGAATGGATGTGTGTGAGTCACAAGGGGGGAGAACACTCATACGTGCAGCTGTAATCTGTTTAATAAAGTTTCTTCAAAACAAAAGTTTAATTATGAGGTAAATTGTCTTTTAATTCTTATGGATTTGAAATAATATTGAGTAATAAAATTTCCGAGTGAAAACAACTGATGTATTTCTCTCATTGAATTTCATTTCATGCAATAAAAATATATCCTTAAGTAAATTTTTCCAGAGATTAGGAGGTACTCCTTTCGGTCCACGTTCAACACCGGGTGAATGGAAGTGAACGAGTTGAACTTGGCCAACAAGAGTTTCAAGTTTTCTTGTTGGGAAAAGCCGCGCCGCCTCCGTCGAGAGGGAAAGCCAGCCGCGACGCGCGCCTTCTCACTCCCGTTCTATTTCCAGACTATCGTCGTGTGCGATATACCTCTTTCTTCACTCCAGCGAGCGAGATTAAATCACTTGACAAATATAAATACAAATAAAAATCTCCATTCTTCAACTAAAAAATTCCTCTCTACTTACACTTCTCCCTTTTAGACTTAATTCACAAGTGAATTTTTAAATAAGGAGAATTGAAGAAAAAAATGAATACTAAAATTATTTTGACAGATGTAGAATATTATTCGAGAGTCACGTTGAATGACACATCCTGTAGGTTAAAAGCTTTCTCATGCACAACATCCGGAAACTGTAATTCTCGTTCAAAAATGAATGAATGAACTCGGAGAAATAATTCGAGGAAAATCGTCATTCATTTTCCCCCGCTCGTCTCGTGACGACAGAGTTATCAGCTTTCTCCCACCCCCAAATCCCCACGGCGAGGGGAGCGGCGAAAAAAAAACACTGGGGGAGAAATATAGATGGCGCTGTACTCGCGCCTCGCAGCGGAAAACATGAATATGCAGTTTTCATCGTTAAGTATGCGGAGATTGCATTGCGATACAGTCACAGGGGCCGTTCATTATTGTCCGTCGCCGTGTACACTCTACTCCTCATCCCCCCATACAGTCAACCGCTGGCTTTCCTGAACACTCTCACTCATTGAGCACACCGTCTGTATGTATGAAGTGCCAGAGGAGGGCTACTGCCAACACTGGCAAACTCGCATAACTAGTATTGTAAATTTCATACAACACGTGCGTTACTGGATATGGATTACGAAAATTTGCTACTGCAATTGGAGCTAGTGGTTCAATTTACCAGTGTTTATTCGATGATAATGAGAATTTTCTCGTCGTATTGCTCATTACTCAGCCGATTTTTCGTTCTCGCCTTCATTTTTTTCCGTCATATTTTATCATTGAAAGTTGTTACTACATTCAAAATTCCCGCTCTATGTAACGCCTCCATTACACACTTTCGCGAGTACTCAAGGCTTTATTTCAAAATTTATGAAGATCACGTGTTATATATCGATTATCTTGGTTAAAAGAAATCGTCAATCAAAATTGGAAAAATGATAAATCCATTACTAGATATGAATTACGGAAGTTTGCTACTGTAATTACTGCTAGTGGAGTAATTTACCAGCTTAATCGATGAAACTGAAAATTTTCTTGTGCTATTGCTTATTACTAAGTCGATTGTTACTAAGTCGAAAGCTAAGACGAAAATTTGCAACTGCAATGCGTGCTAAGGGTTTCATTTATCAGTTTTCATTGTTGATAATAAACAGAGAGAAATATTCAATAAACATTACGTATCATTTCTATAATTTCGCGAGAGATGAAGCCGTAGAAAATTCTACGAAAGTGTAGCGTAATTGTTACCTAAAAACGTGAAAAATTTTCAGTGAACTGTAAGGTCAATCTGAATGAGGTATACGACAATGTTTATTCAAGATCTGAAACTCTCAATTTAACCCCCCTCAAACGGTTGAACTTTAAATTTGTAACAATCAAAATGAGATTTTCCAAGGAAGATGTCAAACTGCCGGAATTCCCTTTTCAATGTCAAATATCTTACCCTATTTATTACAATTATCCCATTCTCAACTTATTTATTTCTCCCGACAAAATCCCGTCGTCTAGACACCCCTAAAACCCCAAACTCATTCAAAAATACTCCCCAACTACCATTTCTCAAATCTCCAACAATCTTCAAAATCCAAATCTCAAAACACCGATTTACAAAAACAAATGTTCTGCTGTTCCCCGAAGAACTACAACCTAGATGTTCCTCCCTCATTTCGAATCGCGGCTTATCGAGCACTGCACCAAGAGAAAAAAAAATCTCAACCTTCCCGAACATCAGAAAGATTGATATGACGAGAGTTGAACGTCGACATTCATTTGAGATTCAATAGGGGCGAAGTGAGTCGAGCGGGGGGTTAAAAGGGGTTATGGCCTCGGGGGGTTATCACCGATGACAATCGGTACGAGCATGATAACGTTTCGACGTTAGTGGCAGGAGGAGGGACGGGGGGAGGGGGACGGCGGTGAATAAGTAGTTTAGTTCCGAGTGCATTTACGGGTGTGGATGGAAACCTCTGGGATGTCCGTATAGACAAGTAGTAGGTGGATGAGGACGGAGGAGAGAGAGAGAGAAAGAAGAGAGTGAGACTGTATAGCTGAAGGGGAGATGGGAAGGAATAGCCGAAGCTCGTCAGGCACGTCGATGAGACGTCGTGTGGCGGGTAAATCCCCGAGACAGGAAAGAGAAGGGCGAAGGAGAAGCGGCGGCGGGGT
>JAPYZN010005694.1:0-11400 GCA_030522865.1 Psyttalia lounsburyi | reverse complement strand
CTCACAAGCAAAATGAGGGATTAAAGCATCTGGTGATTCAATTTACCTACTAACGAGAGTGTGGCATGGAAATAAGCGCTGCTCAATCCAACGACCATGAGGAGAAACCAGATGATATGTATTGCGGGATTAACGAATCTACCGTAATCCTTGAATAGGTGCATTAGGATCGGCGGCAGCAGTAGGAATACGAAATTACTGAGCTGTAGAACAACAAGAAAAAGACTACTTTCTGGAGAAGATTCATCAAATAATTAAAATAACAATTTTCAAATCATGAACAATTAATGTTCAAAGCAGAAATTTTTTGTTAACTTTAGCCATGTTTTAACTTCATTATTGATGTAAATCTGTAGATAATTTTTCCAATTACCGGAGCAATACAAAACAACAATCTTGCCAAACTTACAAGTTTTTGTGAATTGAAATAAATTAATCAATTAATTAAAAAAAATTAAATTTTCATTTTTAAAAATTGAAACTTTTTACATTGCATACATTAGTTAAATCAGAAAATTTAGATGAAAGTATTTGAAAATTTGTTTTTCTCGTGGGCAGTGAGTAACAATATTACATAAATGTATCTATTATGAATTATCGCGTTTCCTTTACATCATAAAACACAATATTTCCATTATTCATTGAAATATAAAAACACGTCCAACACTCCTAGTGACATTCTTATATCCAACAACGAAAAATTCTCCTCGAAACCCCAAATAAAATATTGTAATCAACCAATTAAATGAAAAAGAAAATGGTACATTAAATTATTAGTCTCTAAATCCTAAATATTTCAACTTTGAACAGAGATAACGAATTATCCATAAAAATGGTCAGATTACTCACTGTATTGGTGAATTCAGCAATAAGCGGTGAAATGCTGTAATTTCCCTCGCACCAGTCGACGGGTGAGCTTCCAGGTTCCAGTAATTTCCACATGATTTGCTCACCTCTAATTTCATTAAACCTCACTCAACAACGATCGAGTCCCTACTGAAAACACCAACAGCCTGGTCCACAGAATTATCACTTGGAATCAAGGCTCAACAGCGATAAACAACAGCTGTAGATACTGCACTAGTCGGATAAACAAAAACGTCAGTGGCATGCGTTTCCTTTGTTTTCGTTCCAGTCGGAACGTCAGTGGGACTTGCGTTGTTCCACGGAAAAATTATTCTGCGCATTCCTAACTGCGCACAGCGTTTGCAAGATTTATTTTATTATTTTGTCATTTGTTCGCCTTAATCAAATTAATATATTTATTGCAAGCGAAAAGATTTTGTGTAAATATATTAATATTTCGTCATTTCGACCGGGTTTTTATTGAATTAACGGAACACTCCGTTTTTTGGAGTGATTAGGGCCGGAGTGAATTGAGTGACGACGAGTCAACGATTGTTAAGTTAAAATTTCAATTTTAGATTATTATAAAAAATTATTGTTATTTTCTTCGACTGTCCTCGCTCTTCATTTCTAACCTCTCAATGTACGGCCGAGTTCTGACGCTTCGGAATTAGTCGGACTCCGGTCGACATTTTGCAAAAGTAGTTATGCACGAAGATTTTTTTAAAATGAATTTGCCATAAGTTTTTTTTGTCACTTTACTCAAAATAGCTATTATTTTTTGACCTATGAATGTTAACATCCGCAGGTAAAGAAGAAGTACTGGAACGCTTCAGCGCCCCCAGCCCCTGGAATTACGAATTATGGAGTATTTTCCCGCCAGAACGACCAGATGATCGAACTGAGTGGCTAATGGAGGACGATTTTCCCGATTTTATTCGATAACGAGAGTGAAATAGTTTATATTATTGAGTTAAAGTGCGGAATATTTATTCGAAATGCCTCTGACGTTGAAGCCGATGAGATACGCTCATCCAGAGGGTCACACATCGGTTTGTTACTTTACTGGAGAAAAGTGAGTAAATGATAATGATATATTTGTTCATGTATTTCATTCAGAAATCAAACTTCAGTAATGAAGCAAAACAATTTTATTTTCCAAGTTTTCCATTAGGTTATTTACAATTAATTCTTCATTTTCACTTTGATTTAATCGAGGAACACGCGAGAGTTATTGTAATACTACATATCGGAGGGGATTTTTACGTGCTAATTTTGTCAATGACAAAATTGAGAATCTCAGAAATAAAATAATTACAGTCTTCAGAATTTTACGAACATTTTTACGGGGCATTTGAAAGGAAGAAATGAGGAGTGGCTGCTCTATAAATTTTTTATCTCAATTCATATTAAAAAAATTCTCGCTTCAGTCAATTTTTATTGTTTTCTCATACAACCGGTGAAAAAAGTTGAGTAAATGTCAAAAGATATGTCTCACAGAATGTTTAGTCTCGTTTATTTGTTAAAATGAGAGATTGCTAGAGATTAATAGTCATGCCAGAGCTTAGAATAAGTCCTAAGCTTTGACTGCTTTAAAATTAACCACAATTAGTCTTGAACCTAATAACCCAAAAATAATTAGTGAAAGGTCGCAAAAAGATTAGATCACGATTGTCATCGTTTTCTTCACCACCTCTTAATAATTCTTGTATAATTCCTCTCAATCTCTTTGCATCTTCATCAGAGGGGGCTTAATAACCTGCGGAGCAGACGGTGATGTCCGATCATGGCTGGACCTGATGGACGACGACCCCTCCGACAGTTGCATAGCGGAGCAGGCAACCTGCTGTATCTCCAAATCGTCGAACATCTACGTAGGAAACGACAACAACACAGTCCAAATCCTCAACTACCCCGACCTCGATAAGTCTGGGATAGTAACCCGTTTCTCATCGACTGTCTCCTGCCTGGCAACCAATCAGACTAGCAATCTCCTGGTCTCTGGTGGTTGCGACATGCGCCTCCAAATAACAAATTTGGAGACCTCCACTACAACAGAGCTCCAGGGTCATGAGGCGCCGATCCTAGCAGTCAGCCTCGACCCAAAATCTGAGTTCGTAGCGTCCTCCAGTGGAGACGGTACCCTCCGCATCTGGAGTATCGAGGACAAGAAGCCCATCCACACTTTGAACGTAGTCCCAAAATGTAACTCCTTCTTCACAGCTAAGATCCAGTCGTCTCCCTCATTCGACCCAAAGGAAGGAAAATACTTGGCCTATCCTCAGGGCTCCGAAGTGATCGTCATAGAAAGGGGCACCTGGAGGGAGCTCTTCAAGCTGACCTCTCCCAATATAAAACAAGACATCAACATCTGCAAATTCTCGGAGTGTGGGACAAGACTAGCAGCTTGTTCGGTGTGTATTATTTTACTTTAAACTTATTTAATCCCATTCACACAAAACAAAAATGTTTATTTCATGGAATAGTACTAATAATAGAACAATTGAGAAACTAATTGAGTAAATTGTTTCCTCAATTATTCAAATTAAAACATATTCAATCATTTTTTCTAATAGTGCACGATTAACAGAGGGCTTATTAAAAACTTTACCATTGCAGGTGATTGGTGAGGTCGTTGTCTGGAATGTTGAGAGCCGCAGGGAAATTGGAAGTGTCGAGCACCACCAGAAGTCCAAGATAACCTGTCTGGTCTGGCACCTGAAAAGTCCGACTGAGCTGGCATTCTGCGACAGCCTAGGCCAGCTGGGCTCCATCGACGTTCCTTTGGCTGAGGAATCCCTCAACGACTCCTCCGACCTCCTCACGAATGGTCAAGACATCACTGAGGATGGACACATGGCCTTGGAGGACGATGAGGACGACGAGAACGTCATCTCCTTGAGTAGATTGAAGGCGTCTGTCCTGGGAGACGACGTCAAGAGTCACTCGGACGTGGCTTCAGTCCACGGGGATAAACAAGTACTCCCTGAGATCCACATGCAGGACTCGTTCCAGCCAGGATCGACTCCAGTTCACTTGTTGTCTAGATTCATGATGTGGAACGACGTGGGAATTGTCAAGTGCTACAGGAGTGAGGACGACGATGAGTGCACGATTGAAGTGGAGTTCCATGACACTTCTGTTCACCACAGTATGCACATGAATAATTATCTTCGTCATACTATGGCAGCGCTCTCCACTGAAGTCCTGGCTCTCGGCTGTGTCTCATCAGATGGATATGCTAGTAAATTGAATGTCGTCATGCTACAGGCCTGGGGAACCGGGAACAAAGACTGGAGCGTTGATCTTCCTGAAGATGAGGAGGTGCGAGCGGTCGCTGCTGGCAGCAATTTCGTGGCTCTGGCTACTTCTAAGAGGCATCTGAGGATTTTCATGGTTTCTGGGATTCAGAGGGAAATTGTGGCTATTCCTGGGGCTCCCGTTGCCATGAATGCACTGGGAAATCACCTCCTGGTTGCGTACCACTGTGGAGTCGGCGGGTGCAATGATCAACAGATGAGTCTCATGTGGCTGCAGGTTTGTGGAGGCCTTTATTTATTCAGTTATTTATTATAACAATAACTATATAATCGCTTCGCATCCAAATACATGGAATTTCCATCATTGAAATCATCTTTACGGATTAATTACTTGTAATTAAAAAAATATATATATTTTTAAATTTTTATAGCCAATTTTGAAACTTTGTCTCTCGTTCCGACGAGAAATTTCCAAATCGAATAGTAGCTGCTCAGGCGATAGTTAGGAGCATTTTCCAATTTTTTTTCGCTGCCCACAAAAATTTCATGCAGTATAGAAAAGTACAGAGTTTGTATGTCCGAAATGTTAGCGAAAACTGAAACAAGGAAAACTTCCTGGACAATAAAATAAGAGATCCACTCTAGAGCATGGCAAAAGGTTGAAGATCAGAACTTCAAGTTTCATTTGACTCTAAGCCATCCCCAACACAAAAATCTGTAATTTTTAACTATCACTAGGTGCGCAGAGGTCTCGTGAAATCCCAGACGATTCCCCTCCCTCTCTCGCCCCAGAACGAGCTGATGTGGCTAGGAATGACTGATCGAGCATCACCAGCTACTATGGACACTGATGGGGTTATCAGAATCTACAGTAAGAAGTCTGGGCTTTGGAGGGTTGCCATTGACACCGCCCAACAACCCAAAGGAAAGATGGACCAGTACTTTATCGTGGGTATCAGCGAGAGGGAGAGGTGCATCAGGTGTATTCTATGCAAAGGGAGTCACTACCCGGCTACCACGCCCAGGCCAACCGTTATCGAAATTCCCTTTGATACTCCGTTATGCCAGGGCGAGACGGACAGAACGAGGAAGGAAGCTGCCATCTGGCAAATTGGAACGTGCCCAGAGGACGAGGATACTGCGTTGTTCACGCTCATTGGGTACTTGTGCAATAATAAACTCGAACATTGCGTTGTTGATCTGTGCCAGAATGTCGCTAAACAGAATTTAATTGAGCTGGCTATCAAGTATGCCAGAAAGACTGATCGAATTGCCCTGGCGAAGAAATTACAGACCATTGCTGAGGCCAGGATGGACGAGGCAGAGGGGGAGAGGGCGGAGGAGGAGGCCAGGGAGAATGTTGAGTCACAGGATATGTTCGAGGGGATGGAGGAGGAGGAGAGGGGGGAAACCATGGAGGAGGAGATACTCTTGACACCGATTGGAAATAGGAAACCTGAGACGATTGAAATTAAACCGTTGAGTCTTAGTTTCAAAAGGGGAAATCCGTTCTTGAAGAAGCAGCAGACTGCTTCACCTAATGGTACTTATGAGAGCTTTTTTTCATTGAAATTCATAAATTTAGTTGTGAAATAATTGGTTAAAATAAGCATTTTTATGGATTTTCAGTTAAAATATTGCATGATAAATATTTTATCGGAAAAGGCATAAGAAACTGAAGTATTACATAGTAAAATAAGTTTTTTTCAGCACTCGAAGGACTAAATAGTCTCCCAGACAAGCCCCAGAAGAAAACTCCAACAATAACCGTCCAAAAACCAAAAACAAAACCAAAAATGCTGGCCGAGAAGAAGCCAAGTTTTATCACTTGGTTCGACAAGAATCGGCAAGAATTGCAGGAGGAATTCCCAGAGGTTGCTCCACGCGATCTAACGAAAATTGGATTGGAGAGGTACAAGGCGGAGTCTGATTCACAGGACCTTGAAACGAAGAAAAGAAAATTGTCGGGCTCGGAGTCGCAGGACAGCGAACCAAAGAGACCTGCGAGTAAATTACTAGACTTCGCGTTCACGAAAGAATAGAAAAACGATTGAAACAACTCATTTATACCCAGTTTTGTGAAAAATCTTCTGCTATGCGTGAATTTTTATACTTTCAATGTATTTTTCGACTTTGTAACATGTGATACTAAATAAATTTTCATAGAAAAAAAATCAAACTTTTATAGAAATTTATAATTCTATTAACTTTTTTAATAGAACATTTTTATAGAAAATGGCAACGCATCATCGAAAGTTGTAGAGAAATCTAGGAAATTTCGTCGTGTAGTTTATTCATGGGATTTGTCCCATATCAAATCGAATTTCTCATCTTTCAGTGGATTTCCATTGCCTTGACACTTGCCTCTAGTCGCTCTTCTCCAAGAATTATCAGAGAAACTCAGCGAAATATAGAACTATCTTGTTAAACTAAGCATGACCTACTGACGCCTCTCAACACTCGATCCCAGGAGTTTCTAAATCAATTATCCCTCGTAGCAGTGGTAAATAGAAATGATGATTGTGTGAGTCAAACCGTTCAATTGATCTCAATTAACTGCATTTTTAATTTACTAATTGAACTGATAGTCGCGACTTTTCTCTTCCTATAATGTAACAATTTTCACAGCATTTAATCTCGATTTATTTTTTGGTGGGGTTTTACTTGTAGGATTTTTGTGATAAAAATAGACCGGAAGACTTCGGTTGTTATTTCCCGTGTTATTTACAGAAAAAGATGGGCCAAAGTGGAAGGCTTGTTATGAAGTAAAAATCAGAAGATGTCGCAACAATTGTAGTAGATAAAAAAGGTTTCACTCTGCCTCGTTCTGTCATACAGAAATCACTGATCTCAAATGTTAGACACTTTTTCTAACGGAACTTTTCCGGTTTCTTATTTCGAAATACAATAATAAAAATTGAAGAATACTTCAAGACCAAAAATTTAGGCCTAGAGACAGAAAAAAAATTCAATAACGACGGGAATTCTCAAAATTATTGTACAAATGGAGTATTGGATTGGTATTGAACGTGAATGGGGATGGGAATGGGAATTTCGTGAAAATCAGTCGTTGATCTTGTCTAATATATAATTATAATATAGTACATCATCCTCTGTAGTAATATCCGTAGAAGATTGAGAGAAATTAATCAACAACGTTCGATCAACCCTTTCCTCGATCACGTTAGGATATTTCTTCAGAGAAATTCTTGAGCACAAAAAAATTCTCAATTTCATTTCTCGTTCTCAGATTCATTGTCACTCTAATTAAATTTTACAACAAATTAAACATTATTCTATCTTCTAAATTTCAAGAGTGGATTATTCTTAGAGTATAGTTTTGAAAGGATTATCCGTGGACAATCCTGTGAGAGAGATAAATCGAAAGTGTTTGATTTATCTTTCTCATCAATTTTATTTTTTCCCCGAGCGCTCCGAATATAAAAACTACCAATATAATAGAGTGTACCGGTTCTCGACCCCAGAACTTCTTAAAGTAACTCGACAACTATACGGTTGAAGTTGCCAAGTGTACAAAAAAGACAATTAAATGAAATTGTTTTCATTCCAAAATTATTAACAATAATTAGAGAGGTCATCAATAAAACTATTATCCCATTTTTTGGTTATTTAAAATTGAATGATGAATAAATAATACTTGAGTTGACTAGTAAATCATGAACACAAATGCCCAGAATGCTCTGGAAAACAATGGGAACTCCTTGGCGCCCCCCCCCCCTCCCCCCCCCCCCCCCCCAAACGCATCTCAAATTCATTAATTCTGAGTCTACATTAAACATGAGCTGCGCTCCGTGATCGAGTAAACTCCTTATCTGTAGCACTCACCAATCGTCGAAATTGATCTTTCAGCCAGTCTCACTGATCCCTCTCCCTCGTCCTACCCTGCCTACCACCGGAAAAGAATGTGAGGCACTAGCCACCTCAGGACTCGTCTTTTCGGTTTCTTCCACTCGCCTCGCCACACTCAACCCGTTCAGTCAGGATTAACGATCGGTTACGCGAGAATTCACTCGATAGTACCTAATTATCTTCCTAATCAGTGACAAAATTGAAGGTCAATCAATAATCAATACTCCTCATCACAAAAAATTGGTTTTCAGTTCACTTCTAAATCATTGCAAGTGTTTTTTTTGTGAATATTAAACAAACGAAATGTTTTCAATTAATGAAAGTTGAATTAAACTCGAATCTTTATAATCCACTAAAATAAATTATTGTTTTGTAAATTGGAGCACAAATCGGTTTTTAATTCAAGTCAACTACTTCAACTATTTCTAGTGTTTTTTTTAACATTATAAAAACTGAAACTCTAAAAAATACAATAACTTTCAAATTTTTAATGAATGTAATTGAATTAAATTCAATTTTTTTAATTTTTGCAAATCAACTTCTTGCCCCCGGCACGTGCAGGAATACCGGTAAAAACGAATTCGACGTCGATAAATGTTAAAAGCCTCGTCGCTTCTATTTCGATTTTGCCGTTAGTCGAAGGACGCGCGTCGGCCGCGTAGGGTCGTTTTCTCTATAATTTTTTAGAATTATCAATGTAAGAGAGTTAAAAAAATTAGTTTGGAGTAGACACGCCTGCAAGATGACAGAGAAGACCAAAAGGGGTGAGTTGATATATTTTTTTTTCGTTCGAGACCGGATTTGGATTATTTTTATAAGTCGGGGTTTCGTCTAATTTTAAAGCCCCACATGCACCGTTGCGTCAGCTTGCCGGCAAGCGCATCCGCGCATATGCACATGGAGAGTTTTCGGCTCCATTTGAATCGCTGAAGATCTTTCTTGCCTTCATTTCTTAGATATCATATTTATAATAGCTTTACAGCAGATAACTATATTATTGTCTGGATTGTGGTAGAGATTTAAACATTTTCTTTAAATATTGCGTGAAAAATTAAAAAAAATTCCTTCCGTCTTAGCCGGATACAAATCACATTTTGCAACAAATTAGCTGTTTACACTCCCTTCTAAATAATAAATAAATTAAAGTAATTATCAATCAACAAAATGAATAAATAATTGGATTTACCTAGAAAATATCCGATTACGTTTTAATATGAATAACAAAATTTTCGATATTTTTTAGATTTAATGAGACAAGTTTCAGATTTTAATCTTTAGTCATAACGAAAATGTTCAATTGTTCAAAGGTTCAAATTGTTCAATTGCTCAATTGTTTAATTGTTCAATTGTTTAGTTCAATTGTTTAAATGCCATTTTTTTTGAAACAGGTTAAACAGGTATTAAATTGAGTGAAAAATTGCGTGTAAAAGTCTAATAACATTCTCCGGCGACTCTGTTGTTTTTAAAGAACTCTGAATTTATCGGGTACTTGCCTCTCCAACCACAACAAACAGAAAAAATATTCAAATTTATCTACTTCCGGGAATGGGAATTACATTTGTACGGAAAGGGGGATATTTATTCAAGTGCAGATTGACTTGATAAAAACCGGATAACAGTTGAGCTCACTCCAGAAAATTTACTATTGTATGACGATTGTTTGTTTATTATTAATTTCGACTTAATTTAAGTCAAGATTCATGTAATTCGTGTTAGATTAATTGTCGGGGAAGAAAACGGTTTAACTTTCAGGGATTAATCTCTAATTTTCAGAGATTGATCCCAATTGTTAATCCCAATCCGGAATTTTTTACCCTAAAAATTGGGAACGAGCCCTTGAAAATGACAGACTACTTTCTGAAAATAAAAATTTCATTTTCTTTTTGTTCTTTTAAAGTGTTTTGGTACGCTAGACCAAACAATTATTCTACTAATTGATTCCTTTTTCACCGCATGTAAACTGAATATTTGAAAGATGATAAAACTTACTAAATATTGTACTAATACCCTAGTTTAGAATTATCGAGTTTGTAAATGATTTTGTAAAAAAAAACAATTGTTTTCTGTGGCAGAATAAACGGTACGGTTTGAATGCATTAATTTAAAAAAAAATGGATTTTGGTTTTCTTTACTATTTTATAGTAGAATTTTAAAACTTGAGTTGAGAAATTATACGTTATATTTGTGGGGAGTCTCTGAGAAACAGAAAGACAATAAAAATACCGGTAGAATACCCTTAACGCGGAGACTTTTTTTTCATTGTTGTACTGTCCGGACCACCTTTAGAAAGTGAGATCCAGGTATAAGAATTTCGTTGTCAGAGCATTTTCGAGTTTTTCGAAAAGTTTCATCTGCAGTTTCCACGAACTGAACTTTTGGTGTTGCCTAGGTCACACTCGCCTCCAACCTATTTCATCAATCTCGCCTCATATTCGCTTAAAAGCCCACACTGTTCGCTTCTCTCCGAGAATATTTTTTGAAAATTGTATAGAACGATCTAATCATGTGTAAAGTCAATAGTTTACGCTGTGCGTTAACGCGTCAGTGATTCCATAACACGTGGGGAATTAAATTCGCTGATGCAATGAATTCTTCAGTTGTTGAAGCATTTAAAATTCTGACGCTGCCAATTTTTTACGGGGATTTACGCGACTGCGAAAATTTTGATTTCTCATGTTCTTCAAAGCAGCGCTACTTTCAAGAAGTCATCTCAACTTTGCAACATTTTTAAAAACTAGAAATAATTACCTGAAAATATGATGAGATTCGCAATTCCATAATTTTTTCGGCCATTTAACTGCCATTTCCGAGTTTTTAAATTACGCAGTAATGAGTCGAGACAAATAAAAATATCGCAATTTGAAATGCGATTTCTAGTCAACAAATAAAATTAAGAATTTATGACCAAATTGTTGATAACATAAACCGGCAGAATTCGTCCATATATCGAGGACAGACCCTGAAACCGTCGCGGAACTGACGTTTGATCGTTCATTTTTATCGCCACGTGCCGCGATTGTGCAACTGTCATTGTATAAATATTCCCAATGTAAAAAATGCGATCGATGTTTTGTTATTGCAGATTATGGACCACTGGATGCCATCCAGGAAGCGATGGGGGTCATGGGCCCCTGGCAGATCGTCATTACCATTGCCCTGTCATTAGTAAATTTTCCGGTGGCATGGCATCAACTGTCAATCGCTTTCCTGGCACCGCCAGTCAACTTTACCTGTGTAGACCCACTGCCCTTCAATAATAAAACTGTATTTTCAAACACCGACGCACAATGTTTCGTTAATTCCACTTTAACTGGATCTAACCACACTGGAACTGGGTCTCCAATAAAATGCACGAAATTCGAATATGATAAGAGTGTTTTCGAGAGCACAATAATTACCGAGGTAATCCCCCTGGATTTCATTC
>JAPYZN010005679.1:0-14110 GCA_030522865.1 Psyttalia lounsburyi | reverse complement strand
CGGATAGTCGCAAACCGGATATGCGGGTTTAGCGCACTGGAAAGGGGGGGGGGGGGGGGGGGGGGGGGGGGGGGGGATCATCTATTTTTATCCGGGGACAATTTCATTTGGAAGATTGCAATTAATTTGAGGTGGGTAAATTAATTGAAAAATTATTTGAAATGAAGAAGAAGGGGAGGGGAAAGGGAGGTTAAAAAAAAATTGGAGGTTCTACATATAAATTGTAAAGCGCGGTAGGGGGGAGGGGAGGGAGGATGATGAGAGGGTCCGGGTCGGTCGGCCATGCTCCTGCGCTGTAGCCCACCCAGTGCCACCAGCACGAAAACTCCATCGTCTATCCGAGAGACGATGATATGTATAGCCCCAGCACGAGAGTGAGGATAGAACTGAACTGAGGATACGCGGGCGAGGAGGAGAAAGGTGGCCGCAGTAAAGTGAGGGGCGGGGGTGAGGGGGGGAGACAGCGGGAGGGCTGGAAGCTGAGGCCGGAGCGGCGGCGCAGAGCTTTTCAACGCGCGGTGTCGAGGAAAAGCGCTTGTTGGAACCGTCGAGCGGCTCGTTAGTCGTCGAGGAGTCATTGACGTTGGACCATCGCACCGTGGGTATTAAAAACGTGCGCTGAGTTATCCAGTGATGTACTCCAACATCCCGATTCCAATTAACCGATACAAGAGTGAATAGAGTTCATTGTTGGAGTGTGCGCGCGGTAGGCTAAATGAACGTGTATAATTCAGATTTATTATAATTCATGTATTTTTTTTAGTTCTTAATTTGATTTTGTCAAGTGTTTTCATGTGCCCTGAATATTTTGGGATTTTCCTTTGCTAACGTAAAAACCCGGTGCCACTCGATCGTTCAGGGACACTCCACCGGGATTGTGCCGTCGTGTGTGTCCCATGTGTATCCCCACTCTCAATTCTACTGAATAATCCCAGGAAAACGTGAGTTCGAGGAGGAAAAGTAGTCGAGATCGGGTCCAAGTGCTTTTAGTATTGTGGAGGATAAACCGAGAGTAGGTGGAATGAGAGGAGTAGAGTAAGATTGATGCCGCTTTGATATTTTTTTTTTGCCTCCGTGGATTGCCTCCGTATATGTGGGGATTTTGAAGGGGGGGAGAGGGGGAGGAGGCGGTGGTTGTGCTACGATATACGTGACCCGTTGTATATACGTGCCGATGCAAATTTTCACCGGGTGCGAAACGTTTCACAGCTGGATACGCGACCGTGAATCACATCAGGAATATGTTGACTACCGAAACCAGCAAATGTCAGTGTATGTTTACTTATTCATCATCATTATGCCGTTTAATTGTTTGCCATGGAATTTTGATGGGAATTCAGTATTTCAAGTGTAATGGAATTATAAAGAATTATTTAAATAATTTTTTCGTTAAATTTCGATAAATTCGACTTATTATTGTACTATCTTTGAATAATGAAAGGGGAAATGGAAATTTTCATCAGTAATAGGATTAACAATTGGTGAAAATTTGGGTAAACATTAACTTTCATAACTCTATAAACCATGGGTAGAACCATGAGGCAAAACGATAACCCCAATTTCCTTCCGTACACGGAAATTTGTTGTGAAAGGGAGAAACCCCCGATGGCTGGAGCTTCTGTTTGTATCCGTTTCTCTAATATTTCGCCAGTGAGAGAGGGAATCATACTCTCGTAAACTATCTCTGACACAATCTCGCCAAATTAAATTACGAGTTCCAGCAGATTTTTTTTCCCCACTTTCATCCCAATCCCGCCGTCCATTTCTTTTTTTTCTTTTTTTTTGGTCCTCTATTTTTTTTTCTATTTTCCACTTTTACACCGAGAGCTATTTTTTTTTTTCACCTCTGTGTTTTTTTGTCTCTCTTGACAAGAGCCCATAAAAAAGCGACTTTTTTATTCATAGAAAATAAATGAATATTATGAAAGAAACAAAGAGATGTGGAATGATGGTGAAAAAAAAGGGTTGTATGGAAGAGAGGAAAGAGAAATGGGAATTATACACTGTGACCTAAAATCAGGAGGATTGGTTTGAATTATACTGACGTGCCTTTGACGCAAAAATAAAAAAATTTCGAGTGGAAGTGGTGGCGTGGGGGGGGGGGAGGGGCAGGGATCGCTGAGGTACAGAAGAAAGAACCGGTGGGGAAACGGTTTTTGAGCTCTTCCATTAGCGAGCCATACGAAGGGCGAATTGCTCGTGGAATCGCTTAAAAAAACAGGATAGTGAGGAGGGATGGGTGGGCATACCTAGATTGCTTTAATCTTGTTCCTCTCCTATTTCATCAGAAATTCATCGAATATTCTCACCCAAAGAATCAAAACTTCCCAAAAGCAAAAAAAAAAAAAAAAACTAAACGAAATAAGGAAAAAAACGAGTCAGTCACTCACGTTGTGGATATAAAAAAAACTCCATCAAATTCCATCCTCTTGAGGAGCTTAAATTCCACCTCTAGAATTGGAATGTCAAACTTGAAATCAGCCCGGTAGAACTTGTACGCTGCGTTCTGAAAAAGAATTGAAATAAATTAGCCCGGGATAGACGTAGCGAAGATAAGAAGACGGGGGGGAAAAAAAAGCGAAAAAGTTGGATATAAACAAAAAAACTTTAAACGATTCTTTGGATTTACAGAGAGTCCACAACGACTGGGAAAAACTTCACTGACTTTGCAATAGTCCGCTGGTGTGGAGATGGGATTGAGGCTTGACGGTGCTGGTGGA
The DNA here is from genome assembly GCA_030522865.1 of Psyttalia lounsburyi. NCBI lineage: Eukaryota > Metazoa > Arthropoda > Insecta > Hymenoptera > Braconidae > Psyttalia > Psyttalia lounsburyi. Next base: position 11,390 of record JAPYZN010005679.1, on the reverse strand, counting down.
ACGACTACAACACGTAATACGTGAAATGTTTAATGGAGGAGGCAACTGACTGTTAAAACTTGGTCGAAGGTAGTTTGGGGGAGGGTGGGCAGTACCAACTGGGTGGAGCATTAATTGGTGCAAGAGGCAATCAAGAGACGTGTGGAGCGATGTCCATGCAAACGAACGCTGGCGATGGTGGTGGTTCGTTACCATTTGGTTGTACCAAGGGTCACCATCAAGAATCACGGTGATTGGGTCTTGTGATGTCCATGCGTGTCAATAAGTTACCAGTGAGAGAGTTCTTTTTTAGCAATGTCCAAGCAGTGAAAAACAACACGAACGAATAAATCGAGTGAGGCAAATGGAGCAACGAAATAAGCTGAAAGCTATCAGACAGCGGGAGAGTGGAATTCAGCATAGCCTTAACCAAAATTGAACCAGCCAAAATAGGATAAATAGATGACAGATGAATAAATCAACTCTCGTGATTTCTCAAGTAAATCGTTCAGCCGTGGAGACACAACTCATCGTCTAACTGACACACCCGGAGATACGTGGAAGCAGGAGAATAGTAAGCTTTGGCCGGATTGGTATTCGCTGTTCGCCGTAGTTGGTAGCCAAGTGAGGAAAACGAGAAGGAATAGGTGGAAAGGATAACAGCCAAAGGAGTGAGAGCGCATCAGTTTTACTCGCCGTATGTAGAATACCTTGCCCCCTTATGTATTCTCAAACCTGAAAGAGGGAGAGAGAGAGGGAGAGACGAGTTTGGAGAGGAAAAGCCGTGAAAAACATGACGCCACGAAAGTACGTAACTTATGGCCTCGCATAAATAACCAACGCTGAGCTCGTATAACGCTTCTATTCGGGATCGATGCCGCTTTAGGTTCGTTCGCTTTTGGCGAGGCCGTTTATCCTGGACAAGAGCGTGGAATACATACTGAAAAGAGGCTGGAGGGGGGGGAGTACAGAGAGCACAGGGAAGACCAAACACATAGATTAGAGGAGAAAAATCAAGTCTGAAGTTGAGGAAAGAAATAAGAGGTGGAGGATAAATAGAAAAAAAGATAACGGCGAGAAGGAGAAGGGGGAGCCAAAACGAAAAGATATACCCGTAAGGGAGCCTAAACTTTGCCGTCGACATGGGACTGTTGATGTTACTGGCTGCAACGACCCTCCTCTTGGGCTACTGCCAGACGGATGAAAAAGGTAAGGATATAGATATATGTTGGTGTGTAGAGAATAGTTGTATTGTGAGAAGTATGAGGATATTCCGTTGTTGTGATGTATACAGCATCAACTTTGAGAATCATTTTATTTAGCGATACGACGTTATTATTTTCCCGGCTCGGCTTCCTCGTCTTCGTCCATTCTTTTTTTCCCGAATATTGGGGCTAAGATTATCTTGAGGAAAAAGAAACCGCGAGGAAGGACTCAATTAACCGACTCAAAAAGGTATATCGCTTCCGAGTTGGGGGGTTGGTAGCGGTTGGAGGAATTGGGGGCGATCCATTGTGGGTTGGAGCGCTCTGATTGAAAAATATGGGGACACGTAGGACGGATTATCTTGAGACAAGGGAATTTTCCTTCGAGTGGCCATGGGGCGAAAGCGTTCATGTCGTTTTGTACGCAGAGATGTTGTAGTGCCCAGTGTCAACAGAACATCCTTCGCGGAGGGAAAAATATTATTGTGGGAAATATATTTAGGTTTCAGAACAACGCGTTGAGAAATAGTCAATAAAAATTACCAGCGAGAAGACCTGAGAATTATCTCTCGAAACGTAGTCCGGGGGTGGAATAAAATTCTAGAAAAAATGTTAATCGTCAGGTAAATTGTAGGATCTGTCTCGTAAGAATTACTCGTTCGTCCCAGGCCTCATGGCTACCCCTGAACCGCAATGAAGAAGGTCTTTAAGAGCATAGTAATTGATTTTTTTAGAATGTTCCGTAAAAATTCTCGAGGTTCCAACAATTTTTTTCGGGTATGATGAGTCTTGACATTTCTCTTCGATTTTGCACCTTCCAGAAAAATTACGTGACTGTTTCGTAGTCTTCCGGAAAGACCGGAGAATCTACAGAACGTTAGACATTTATTCTCTTCAATTTTATATATAATAATTTTTATGAAATATTTCTCTCCGTTCAAATATCCGAAATTCGTGCTAAAGCTAAAAATTCTATATAAATTCTTGTGATAAGAATATTTTATTGGAAAAATTGATTTTCTTTCTGCGTATCATTCCTCTGGAAAAACGTCGAAAATAAAAATAACTCTTACCATAATTACCAGAAATAGTTGCGTTGTCCGGTAACAAAAATCACGTGATATTTCTTAAACTCCATAAATTCCCAAGTGGGGAATATGTGAGGAGCAGGGGCCGCGGAGAAGAGTAGTGGGTTTGCGGCGAGAAATCGTGAGAAAAAATCACAGAATTCCCAGCTCACTTGGCGATTACGGAATCCAATCCGAGAATTTGAGTGATGGTATCGAAATTTTCCCGAGAATTCCGTTAAAACTGCCGAAAATCACTGGACATGTCTCTCAATTTCATTCACTCATTTTATTCATTCCTTTTCCATTGGTCTTTCATTTCCATAACATAATGAATTTAATTTCCCCCGTTTGTGCACAAATAACAGACTCAATAATGGATAGATGACTTGGCTGGAGAAAAGAAACTCATCACAAACAGCTAATTAACAATCGAGCGCGCGCCCGCCTCTGCAAAGAGTCAAGGGATATTCTGTCTCGTGACGTATAAAACATCAACTCTGGCAATGAGTTTATTCAGTGTACCACTGTTATTATTTTCTGGGCTTTACCACGTCGTATTTGCCGTTTTCTCATTTCATATACGAGGCCAGACGATTATCCTAAGCAAATATAAGATGCCACGGGGATTGTGGAATAAACTGAATTATTATGATGTTATATACGATAAAGAGAAGGTGGGATTGGTGGTGATATCACATAGCGTCTCTTTTATCCTTAGCATTTCATACTTATGGAGAGTTATAATAGCAACGATAACAGCCACTTTGCGCTAGATGTAGCACCGGTGGATGTACTGGGTTGTGTGGCTTTTGGTGTTTCTCCGCTTGCAACCTGGGCTCTACGATAATAGAATGGATGGGGTGGAGGTGGCATTCGGCAAAACCCCGGGCTAAGCCTTCTTACGCGGGTGATGGTACTGAGGCACTTTGCTTCGTAAACAAACATTCGGGATAATTCAGGAAATGGTGGAACAATGAAGGAGTATTTTCTTTTGCTGTGACTTCGGCGAGATGTTTGTTGGCGTATTTTTTACTTGAAATTCAATGGAGAGTGGAGCTGGTTTTGACAGGGATGGGTGGGGATGGTTGATTTTATTGAATTCTGACATTTGTATTTTGTGCTCGTTCCGGTGGAAGGGAAATAATAGAGAACAAATGGGTCATTGGTTCTTAGCTTTTTCGAGTTATTTTTTTAGTGAGGGGAAATCATTTTTTTTAATCCGCACAGATTCAATTTGAGATTTTTCAGTAATGGAGGCCACTTGCTTTTAATTTTACCGGGGGCAATTTTAAAGTGGTTCAGTAATCGCTTTCTCGATGAACGATCAGGCGGATGAGTGGGGGAATTGTATATTTCGTAACGGGTGAAAAAAGGGGCTTTTGGAGAGTGGCAGGAATGCCAGTGGAAATGCCCGAAAGTACGTCGGTAGAACTCGCTTTAAATTCTTGTTTGAAGGATATTTGATTGGCAAAATTATATTTATTTCTTAGTGCCGGTTCGTTATTTTTAACCGAACCTGAAAATATTCTCGCCAACCATTGTCTGAACTTTTTCGTTATTCGATTCTAGCGGCACTCGCGTAGAAAATAACATTTTCATCACGCTACGATGAAATAGTATTTTCATCACGCTGTGTCGGAAAAGTACTTTTGCGACACATTGAGATCACGTGGGATTATATCACTCGCCTTCGGCTCGTGATATAAACCTCCCACTCGCCAAAAACCATTTTTTTTCACTTGTTACGAAATATACTATTTTATCACGTTGTGTCGGAAAAGTAACTTTTCAGTCACTCTCCGCTTCGCGTCGAAAAAAGTACTTTTTCGACACATTGAGATGAAAAATTATGTTCGTAACTCGTGACAAAACAGGTTTTTGACTCGTGGGATTATATCACTCGCCTTCGGCTCGTGATATAAACCTCCCACTCGCAGAAACCATTTTTTTTCACTTGTTACGAAATATACTATTTAGTCACTGCTGCTACGTTCAGCCCGTGTCGAAAAGTGCCTTTTCGTTTACTAGTGAACGAAAAATGGCATAGTTCGCCACTCCTTGAACGTAACATCACTAACAAAAAATATAGTTCGGATACACGTGCGACGGGGTGTTTCAACTCGTGTGATTAGCAGCCCTCGGCTTCGCCTCGAGCCGCCAACTTCACACTCGTTACCATCCCGTCGCACTTGTATCGAAATATACTAATTTCTCACCTAGGGAGGAAAAGTGGACAAGTCGTCCTTATGTGGAAAATTACGACCCGCGCCGAAAGCGAGGGTTGTAAGCACGTGGGAATGCTTGTCTGCTTCTCTTCCCGAGGGTTGAATGCGAGTTTTCTGTTAAAACGGACGAAACCGAGGTTAGAATGCCCACTTCCGGTCCATATAGGCAGAAAATAACATTTTCCGGTTTCGCTTTGTTAGAAAATAGTTTCCGACTGAGGGACGAAGTTTATTTTATGTTAATAGTTATTATATTACTGTTTAGTTTCGAGTGATGTAAAGATAGTTACGGCGCAGTCAGGACAGGATCAAAAAGGACGGAAATTGATAAATAAATTTTGATTTCGACCAACTTTAGGAGAAATGACCTGGTGAGAACGACTAAATACAAGTACCCAGCTCGTCACACACCAGTAGCAGTTGGGATGTCCTCTCATTTGAGGAAGAGACGGGTACATTCATTGAACCGAGCGAGTATACCGGGCATAGCGGAATTGGCGGTATTCCAAGGTCAATTCGAAAATAAAACTAATGTTGTAGATTGATGTTGGTTTGCTCTACCCGCTTCCACGGTGGATAAACTGGCTAGGGATCGGTGGTCCGGCGCGCTCTCCCAAAAGTAGAAATATGACTCATTTGAAGCGCACGAAGAATTTCTCAGTTCGTCGGCTTCGTCAGGAAAATAGTCACTTTTTAGTCCTCATCGTAAAGACTAAAATATCATATTTCACTTGCTTTTATTACACGTAATCGTAGATCATACATTTTTGTAAATAATTCCACACTAAAGGGAATCTATAGAGTCTATCTATAGAACTTCAGGATTAACTCTCAATTCGCGATTAAACTCCAACGGTTTTCGAACGATTCAGTTGAATACGAGAAATTCACTGGTTTTTAATCTCTCACCCGATATTACCAATTCGAGCAAGTATTACATATCATTGGAATTTCAATCGTCAATTGCTCTCAAAATCTATCTCAATCGAGTGGAGCATGGAATGCCAAAAAAAACAATGTCATTGAACTTCGAATGGTGAAAAATTTCGAAACTCCGGCGTCAAACATTAACAAGCGATATCGAATTCTAGCCACCGCAGTCAGACACTTTTTAAAAGTTATCCAACTTCAATTTTTTATGCTTCATTTCAACACGCAGAGGAGTATTCAGTAAAAATTACAAACAAGAAAACCTAACAATTACGCTTTAATCCCTAATCCGTGAGTGAAGTAAAATTCCATAAAAAGTGTCAATCGTTGCGCAAATTCTACCGATTGGTTTTGTAAAAATTACTCAGCTAGCCATGAGTCCCAGTGAGTGGGCCCTATAACAACGTTTGCTTTAATTTATCGGGAACGTTCCGTAAAAAATATTAAACATTTTCTCGAGCTCAAGAAAAATTTTGACTTTTGTATTTTTTCGGTGACAGACCGAAGAATTTACCTAGCGTTACAGATCTGCTACAGATTACTTGCGTTATTCCCTAATTTTTATTTAATACTTCTCTCCATTAAATTATTCAAAAATCCCATTTGTCCTCGAACTCCACCCCCCAACAATCCCCATTAAACTCCAAAGAACAAAAAAAAGTAGTTAAATTTGTCAAATTACCGTAATTTCTCCAAAATTCTCGGCATCTAAATTCCGAAGTCGCCTCATTTGCAAACCTCCCGGACTTTAATTAAAAAGTTTACTCAGCCAAATAATTCGACTATTTTTCTTCCTCCTAATGTTGAGAGAACAGTGAGACCTGAAATTTTAAATTGCCTATTTTTTTCTCTCTTACCCCTGTTACAAAAGTAGATACAAAGATAAACCCCGAAGATCCCGCCGCTAAACTCACTCCATCCTTCCCCCCCCCCCCCCCCCCCCCCCCCCTCCCCCCTCCCCCCCCCCCCCCCCTCTCCCCCACCCCTCTCTCTCTCTCCACAACCCTATAACTTTTTACATTTCCGATACCCACTGTGAAAACCACAGTATTCATGTGTGAGAAAACGAAATTTCTAGTGATGTGCAGACTTGTATCGTGCACCCACGCTCTAGCTGTCTAGTTGCTCGTGTATTCCCTCCCCCCCCCCCCCCCCTCACGGTTTCCCCTGCCGGTTCGTTTCTCGTTTCACGTTTATTTATTGACGAGGCGGAACGTTTGGTTTTGTTACGCTGCGGGCGGGCCCGAAGCATCCAATGTTCGACAGTGCCCATGAATTGAGGCATTTTTTAACTTTTTTTTTTTTTCACCCGGTGTTTTCGTTTTTTTTTTTTTTTTTTTTTTTTTTCCATCGTTTTTTTACACCGGGCAATTAACAATTTGCAAAAATGTAGCCGTCAACGTTTCAAAGGTTTATGTTTATATATTGTAGGGTGATAAAAGTTGAGAGGTAAACGTTCAAAACGCTTGCTGTATTAAAGTTCCATTGAATTCTCTGAAATTGCAATTAAAATTTATCAAATATTTGCTCCCACACACGGACAAATGGATTTCCTCCCTCTCTGACCCCTCTCTCTCTCCCTCCCCCCTACCCCCTCTCTTTCACTTCTCCATTGATGATCATTGAACCACTTCGCGAATGACTTTTTAAATGCAAAATACTCGGTGCTTCATTCTGTTATGTATTTTTTTTTGGAAATCAATCGATATTGAATTGGGTACAGACGTATTGCTATTGCCAGTGATGGAAACTCGTAAAATAAACATTCCTGTTTCCTCTCGTGTAATTGAATCGAGGAATCCTATATACAGGGCAATACAACCAACAACGAATGTCACATACTATTCACGATTCATCTTCGTACATGTGGAAAATGTGGGTGAGGGGCTGGTGGGAGGGGGAGGGGGAGGGTCGGAGGGAGGAGGAGAATTGTGCATATAGTGAGCACGGGTAACTCCATTATTTTACGATACCAATTCTCAAATCGTGAGTCAACTTTTGTGCAGTGTGATCAATGCATGAGTGTGGGATGGGTGGATTTTTTTATTTATCATCCACCCTACGGTTTTTCATTTTTATATCCAATATTTTTGAGCGACGAGTGATGAATAAACCCCACTATTTCCAATATTTCTGTGTACAGTGAATTGTTATTATTATTTATTTATTTTTTTTTTCGGACTCGAACGATAAAAAATATCGTAAAATAAAAATGTTGCGGAGGAACAAAACGAGAGTTTGCGAAGTAAGTTTGAAGCTTGAGGGTATTTCGTTTGGTGAAGGGAAATAATTTGGTGAATGTTGGAGAACTCTTCAAAGTGCTCGAATATCGGAGAATTAATCCAGAGGGGATTTGGGGATCAATTGCAAACGGAATTCATCAAGCATTGGATATCTTTTGTATTTACGGAGAGTGAAATTATTGAAGGGGCTCTTGCGACACAGCTCAAACTGCTTTTTTTCTTTTGTTTGGGAATTAATGATGAATTTTGGTTGATTTTGACGGGACAATGGCTTGGGTTTCGAGAAATTGTCGACTGATATTTTTTGACAATTCTTCAGGCAAATCAGGAGATACTTAAATTTTCTGGGGAAACGTATAGATTTTTTTGCTATTAAATTCGCAATATATTTCTGAATAGGTTTGTTTATTTAGGAAATTTTTGTTTCAATGAAAATGGACAAAAAATGTTTTTTTTTTTCCTTCAATTAATGTACTGTAATTCAATCATCAATGAGGCGATTCCCATGAATTTTGATAGAATGGGGAGGCAATTGATATTTATTTTTAACGATGATTCATTAAATTTCAACAATTATTTTTGAACTGATCACTGAAAAATAATTTTTGGAAAACCCCGAATATTTCAGAAACTCCATGGATAATTGAACTTTCAATCATCCCGAGGAATAGAGACCATTGAGGTCTATATTTTTACAAAAAATCATGAATTTGTTTGGTCCGCTCATGGAGAAAATTGTAAATAAAAACATTGAAAAAAAATACACACATCCGAACTCGAGCTAAAAATCGCATATTCGAAATGTTTAAACCCTATTTACTTACCCTGCTACAAAAAATTGGAAAATTAAATTTGAACGATGACAATGCTTCCAATTGGAAGCAAAAGTAGGAAATAAATAATTATTCAATTCATAGTTGAACAATTGTAAATTAAAAGTTGGAAGTGGAACGAGCAATTTTGCCGATTTTTTTATCGACGTCCAGGGGAAGTAAAAAATGAAGTAAACATGGGGAACTATACAGCATGAATGAAACAATTCGACACTGCTTTAAATTAACAACTTAATACGTCATTCAGAATAATAACAATGTCAGTTGAATTATCATACATGCAACGTTTCTGTCATATTGTAGTGGCCTCGGGCTCTGCAAAACACAATGTGAACAAACATATAATGACCTAAGGGTGTTTTTTTTTCACGTGGATATTCTGCAGCTCGTCAGGATACTGTTTTCCTATACACCTGCAATGGTATTTCTGAAATAATGAATTTTCTCATGACGATTTTGCGAGATAAACATGAATTTCGGGGAACATTGTGTGTTAGCCCCCCGAACAAATTGTAATTGACACCTGTAAAAATATTATTAAACAGGATTATATATTTTTCGATTTGATGACTGCTGACCTTTGAATTGGATATCATGAAATAAAATATTCAGAATTAAAATTCATTTACGTTAATAATTATAATTACCGTACTGCGATAAATAACAGGCATAAACGAGGTAAATTGCGTGTGTCTACGCTCGCTCATTTTGCGTTAACTTTTGACACCTGCCCCTACCCTACTGTGGTAATTTGAATGACGTGAAAAGGTCATACGTGAATTAATACACTCGTATCTTAATTTATGATAACAGAATCGGAAAATATTTTTATTAGAAATGAATTAAACTTCCGCTATTTTACGTGTAACGAAGCGATCGACTAGAAACAACGGGAGGTACATAATTATATTTCAATTGAATGATTTAAATAATTTTTTAATTCAACTATTCAGTGTATTCAAATAGTCGGGAGTGAGGTAAAAATCTAGAGCCTCATTTAATTATTGAGACCAGATAAATAACTAATACTAGAACATTTGAGTATTTCCCAGTTTAGATTTGAGAATATCATGTACAGTTAATTCTCTTCAATTTTAGGTAATACGCTCTCGTTATTATTTGTTGTACCAATCGCTTGTTAGGAATCGAATGAATTTAACTATATATATATAACATAATATGATAAGAAAATATTGTTATTATAAATTAGAAATTGAGGTTCGACAGTTTTACCGACAATACCAAAAAATTATATTTCAATTGGGTGATTTAAATAATTTTATTCAACTATTCATCCATTCCAGTATCAGGCGAGACGAAAAGCTAGAGGCGTATTTATTTAATTAATTACAAATAAATAACAAATACCAGATTACTTGAGTATTTTTACTTTTAAATTTGGGCATATCACGTACAATTGGTTTTCATTAATTGAAGGTAATGAGTTCTCGTCATTATTCATTGTTTCAATCGATTGTTACAAATTTGATAAATTTAACTGAATATAATCCGACGTAACGTGCCCAGGAGCGTACGGAGCAATGCGTCCCGCAGTGGATTTGAGCGAGCGCACAAACGAGGTTATTCTTGCATCTCTAATTGGTGTAAATGGTTTATATATAGGGGGAGACGGGCTCGTACATAGTCGGCTGTATATAGAGGGGAGGGGGCGGATTATAAGAGTCAAAACTGAGGGCCACCGATCGACTGTGAAAGTAAAGAATGCGAGTCAGATGTGCGGGTAAAAAATACGGGTCATGAAAATAAGAGAGGATTCACAACTGACGTCGCGACGGCCACACTATTTTCCAGAACCGCGACATTGAATTCGACGTATCGATTTATCGACATAATTGCGGTGCAACTTAATTGCTGCAAATGAAGTTAACCTGGTTGCTGTAAATATTTAATTTTTGTGAGCACACGAATGAGGTGGAGGGCACTTTCCAGACAATTTTCTTCTGAAGAGTATATTTCCGGCCTGTCGTTATGGGGCTTTTACTCAGGGACCGGCACCTCTCAGGAACCTCGTGGAATTTGAGGAGCCGAGCCGTAGCCGAGGCCGACAACCATGCGAGTCAAAAAACCCCGTAACGATTGCCCGGGAGGAATATTTTTCCGGAGTAATTTTCACTTTGCCGAGTTCGGACAAGGGCCCGTACCAATCCCCGGACGGGGAAAAGTGAAGAGGAGTACGGAAAAGTAATTTATTAAATTTCTGTATGATGGCTTTTCGTATAAATTCGGAGTGTAGTGAGGCGTCGTATTTTTGGGTTTCACGTCTCACCGGCACTTAACATTACCCGGGGGTCGCGACCGGGTCCCAGCTGGTGGAAACTCCGCATACTGAGGAGAAAATATAATTCCGTTAAATATATTCTTTCGACAGACAAATGGTGGAAATTTTCAAAGTAAAATACGCTTCAAATTATTGTCAGATAAATATTTAATTGACATAGTTTAATTTTTTTAAGGAGTGCAGATGTCAAGGCTCGTTTAGTCTTTCCCTTAAGGGTTACCTTACGTATCTAATTGAGCTCGGCTCAATTTTATTGCTGATTGTAGTCATTAAATTATTTGATTTTGTAATAAGCAGGTGTACACTGAGAAAAAATAAAATTTTGCCTCTGAAATATTCATAAGCGACACACGAAGGGTAAATATATTGTCAACAGTTTTTTGAGAAGTTACCCACAGATGTATATCAATTGTATTCGGATTGATCGTTACCCAGAAATTCCAGCGGAAAAAAATACTATGATAAATGATATCAACTACTGAAAATTATGAAATAGTACAGTTCGTAACAAGTGAAAAAAAATGGTTTTTGACGAGTGGGAGGTTTATATCACGAGCCGAAGGCGAGTGATATAATCCCACGAGTCAAAAACAACTTTTTTCACGA
>JAPYZN010005669.1:0-10182 GCA_030522865.1 Psyttalia lounsburyi | reverse complement strand
AAAATATTTTTTTTAAGCCCATTAATCTAAGAGAGCGAAAATGAAATTAATTAATTCGGGGGGAACTCCAGTTTTTTTGAGATTTCTCGAAAACTAGAGCAGATAGCGTTTCAATCTTTACGGCATTGGATTCCTGAGGAAATTTCCTAAAGATCTGGTGAGTTGGAGCCTCGGGAACCGATTGAAAATATTTTTTTTAACCCCATCAATCTAAGAGAGTGAAAATGAAATTAATTAATTCGGGGGGAACGTCAGTTTTTTCAAGATTTCTCGAAAACTAGAGTAGCTAGCGCCTCAATCTCTACGGCATTAGATTCCTGAGAAAATTTCCTAAAGATCTGGTGAGTTGGAGCCTCGGAAACCGATTGAAAATATTTTTTCTAGGCCCATATATCCCGGCGAGCGAAAATAAATCACCTCAACTATCAAAACTACATCCCCTCCATCAAATCAGCTCAATTAAAATAACCATCACCCAGACACATACGTACAACATAAAAATTCAAATGTCACACGAATCATTACTCACAAAACTCAGTCTCACGAGTTCCATCATTACGTACCTAATTTGAGGTATAAAGAGAGTGTGGATGGTAATTTCCTCGAAATTTTCGTTACACTAATTGGCTAAAGGTCAGAGTATCGTGTAATTTTCTACACGTAAGCAGCAGACAGCGCACAACACATGTGCGAATAACCGGTAAGAAAATAGTCCTGTTTAGTGTGTGTAAAGCGTGGAATACGTGTGTCCTTAAACCCAGGCAGTACGATAAGGCACGATTTAAACGGATGATTTACGCATCGTACAAAATATGCCCCCCCTCCCCTCCCCTCCCTCTATACCTGCGACATGTAGTGAAAATTGAGTGTGTATTATGTACGCGGATAAGTGTGTACACTTGTACACTTATAACGATCGTTTCAAGAAGCGGAGAGAGACTATTCAACGAGCGTAAACCGAGTCGAAACGACGACACTCAAACTACTTGATTTATACACCGTACATATTCCTCAGTCTCTCTCGCATTGCTAATTCGTGTAATCACCTTATTCATGATATTTTTATTATTTTAACTGTTTAGGTTTTCTTCGGGGCTTTTGTGTGGTGATGGATTTTTATTCCACTTGGGGGTCCATCATCATTTGCATGGTAATTAATTGTCACATTGGGGGTAAGAGTTATTGGTGAGATTTTATTTTATTCGGTGTAATTATGGCTTTGAGGGATTTACATTGCGAGGGGCTAATTAATTTTCACGGGATTGTGTACGGGAAGTGATGGGCATCGGGTTGGAAAAACTATTTTGAGAGTATTTAATTGGCGAAATGTTTTTTTTTTTCGAGGCTGGGGTGGAATAGATTTTTGGAATTGCGGGCGAAGTGGAAGTTTGGTCTGGTAAATAAATAATTTGCGATATATCCAACGATTGAATTTTAATGAAATAATGTAGACTTTTTGGGTGAGTGATTTTATTTAAATATTCTGGAGAGTATATTTAATATTTAGGCCTTCAATGCAGATTTTTAATTGCCTAATTGGAGAAAAAAATTGAAAAGTTGGCAGGAGGTATTGAAGAATTTATACGAATGAGTTGAGAATTTATGTTATTAATTTTTATGGATTCACTCGGTTTTAGTGAAATAAAAAAATCTTGAATTATTTATTTACATTCAGACCTCTTGCATTCTTTATCCGACTCATGTCATCACCTTATTAATTCTACTTTTATGGTCTCAAATGTTTTTTTTTCGTTTCTTTTGTGTTGTGATATTTTTCCCACTCTGGGATCCATCACTATTCGCATGGTAATTAATTCAGGAAAAAGAAATTACAGATGAGATTGTATTAACCCTAATTATGTTTCATGAGGCATTACCATTCCACCTGTCGTAGTTATTTCATTAATTGAGACTGCACTCGGTCTAGTTGCGCTTATACTGGAAGGCCACTACTCCAATGGGTTTTCGTGAAATACAGGCAATTCACTCTGCTAATTTGCAATTTTTCATTTGACATTTTACATAATGTGGGGTATCTAATTGAGAAATGCGCCCCTGACCTCAGAAAAGAAAATTAAATTGAGATTATCAAAAATTCAATGCAAAGTTTTAAATTTTAAAGTCAGATTGGAAAAAGTATTTTCGAAAATTTGGAGTTGAGCGTTGGGAGTGTCTCAAATTGAGACCTACAATTCTCGATTCAATTCCTATAGAAGTCTAATAAATTGAGATTCTCAAAAGCCTCATTTTTCTAAACAAAAAAATTTGTTTTTCTTTTGGTCTAAATTTTGTTTTTTCCTTTTTAATTCAGTGATTTTCACTCTGGTCGTGATAAATTGCTATTGATATTCAATTGATCGGGAATGAAAGGCTGTTACTCACGTGCGTAAAACACGTTATATGCACCATTGTCCCACCTGTTTGGCTACCTATTCAAGCCATTATCTTTCAATTTGCCTCTTTTGTTCGTTAAGTGGTTGATTCCGCTTTGTGCGTTATTACGTAATGCAATTATATGTTGGTTTATTCAATGCAACAGCAATTTCTCTGGGTACTTTCATTGATAACGCCGAGTTAATTTCAATCGTTTGCGTACGGGAATTGGACACGTCCCTCACGCGTACTTAATAGTAATAAAGACCCGATGTATTAACATTAATTCATGAAGAAAAAAAAAAAATTCTCACCTGTGTTTCCGTTAATGAGAGCGCCTGAGCGAGCTGTTTCCTCTCGGCTCCGACCACGTAATGGTTCTTCTCAAATGCATGCTCGAGTTTCAATAATTGACTTGGACTGAAGGCTGTTCTTATTCTCTTGGGCTTTCGGAAGGGCTGGAGGAGGAAACCCGGTATGTCGGGACCTGCGGAAAAATTTTTGATACAGTTCAATATTATCCCCCGAAATTTTTAATTAAATATACCTTCGAATTTTATAGACTTCTTCGGTTAAAAAATTAAGAATTTCATTAAATTCTCTAATTTTATAATTTTTCACACGAGATATCTATTTTTTTGCAATTGAACTATTACAAATTTTTCCTACAAAATACTGACAATTTTTTCAAAAATACCCAGACAAATTTACAATTTTTGTGGAAAAATCAACGAAAAATTATCAATTCTCCAATCCCGATTTAATTATAAATTCAAATAAATATGGCAATTTTTTCTCCGCCAATGAAATTATAATTTCAGTGAAATTCCTTTCATTTTGCTCGCCTACATAAAATTCAATGTCACCCGCCCAAATTACTGGCTAAATATCCATGAAAAATCATCGGTAAATAAAAAACCAACTGTTTGATATTTGACTCAACGAGTATATCACCAATTATGTTGTACCATTGCACCTAAGCACATTATCAACATTTTCACGGAGATAATTGGAATAATTTATGAACTATCCAAGTGATCGTTTACTCCCTCGCACATTTAAAGGGAGGGAGGAGAGAGGAGAGAGGGAGGGGAGGAAAAAAAAACAAAAATAAAGAACAACATAACCGATACAATATTTCAGCGAGATTTTCACCGCGAGTTTTTAGTTTTCCCTCGGCATTATGTATATTTTTCGTTAAGAGTTAAACATACAAAGGGCGGGTTGCAGTAAAGATAAGCATAAACTCACTCGTGTTATATTGTAAGGCTATATACCTAATTGAGTATTCTCTACCTCGAAAGGCGCCTGTCGATCGTATAACGATACATACTACCGGCCTAGCTTGCGCACCAACGCCGGAAGTCGTTCAAGATACTAGGCACTGGGTAATAACGGAAAAAAGGAGACGATAAATGCGCGCGCCCACGAGGTTGCACAAAATGTGAATACAATGTGTGTCTTGGTAATTACTCGATAAATATGGAAAAAAAAAAAAAGAACGACGGACAGAGAGGGAGTCGAGGATATGAAAAAAATAAAAAATAAACGAGTTCAACTTTCTTCTTCGTTTTTATTTCAACGCCCAATGCAATTACCGGAGAACGTCGGAGAGAGGGCGCTTCGACCGGCCGATTGGACGGATTACCCTGCACTTTTAAAATTGTACATTATGTTACTGTGCCCCATAAACCGCAATTCTAAGCTTCGCTAAACGGAGAGAATTAAATTGTAAAAATTACGGTTTTATCGATTTGTTTTTTATTGACGTATTTGGAGGAAACGAGAGACGAAATGTCTCGACGAAAATTGGAGTACGGAAATGGGGAGTTTTATATTGAGAAGTGCTTAGTTTTGTGAGCGGGATAGCCAATAAATCAGGTTTTTAATTTTTTAGACGATTTTAGGTGAAGACTTTCGAAAGTCCCATTTTTAAAATTCACGTCCAGATTTTTTTTCAGTGAAAATTGAAACTTTTCTATTGATTTTCAATTCTCTATTAATTTACAATTACGTCTTCACGTACATCAAATCATTAATTAATACAAAGCCTAATATTTACTGGATCCAACAGAAGACTTTATTCGTTAGAAATAAAACAATTGTTTAAACGCCGAAGAGAGAGCATTTCATAATAACCTAAATTAAATTAAATAGCCTATTAAACAATTAATATAAAATGAAAATAATTTTTTCGTGGGCGAAATAGCGTTAGGAAATTTTCGAAAACTATTAGGCACTTTTTGCTTGTATTCTCAGATTTTTTTTTCAGCGAGTTCCGCAATTTTTATGCGAATCGCCTGAAAACGAGGGACAATTTAAAAATTTTCCGACTGCAGTCTCTAATGGGCAAGTAAAATCCAACTTTCGTCATTTTTCCTCACAATTTCTCTCCCAAGCTTTTACAAGATATGAACGCAATGTTTGTCTTGGTAATTACTCGATAAATATGTAAAAAAAAACGAAAAGAAGCGGGGGTAATGGCGGGAGGGGGATAAAAAATAAACGAGGTTCAGCTTTCTTCTTCGTTTTTACTTCAACGCCCAATACAATTACGGGAGGACGTACGAAGGAGGGCGCTTGGAGCAGCTGACGGGACTGGTTACCCTGGAGGCGACGCGCAATTACACGAAAATAATACTAAATGGTGAACGTATCGAATTATCTCCCGCTGGAGAGCCGGAGAAATTAAAAAACGAATGGATAAATGTTGGGAATTCCTTCTTTCAAAACTTCTCGCCGGTCTCTCGCCCCTAATGCGGTTTTAATTAATCGTTTCGGAGTTGACCGTTCCAATGCGGTTTTGAGATATATTTCTGCCATTACTCTACCCCCTCCGCGGGGCCAACGGCAAATGGTAATTAGTGTTATTATGACGCGGACGGGTATCGTAATGCGGTCGCGATTTGCGTCGGTTTTTACGGCGAGGGAAAATCGCGTCAATTTCTCGGGTCAGGATGATCAATTGTAAAAATGGAACTGCCGGCGGGGGGCGGGGGTTCGGCTGCGCCGCAGAGCCTCTGATCTCTTCATTTCTAGAGAGCAGTACAAATTGAGTTCCGGGAATATATCGCCCTATGACATTTTTAAAAATCGCATCGATCGGCGGTGATGTATCACTAATTTTATTTTAATTTAACACAGGCTACAAAAATAATGAGCATCTGTTCCAAAGCCCTAATTTATTTAAAAATTGGAAAATTGAAAACTTACGTTTTCAGAAATAATTTTTCCAAAAACTAAAATTCATTGATTGTCAAAACGATTTCTATTGATTCTTCAGTAAAAGAATGTTAAAATGAAAATTTCTGGAATTTTAATTCAATGGCTATTACAAAAATTATTGCTAAAACTACTATAAAATAATTCCATTATATTTGAATCTAATAGTGACTATGGAAATAGTAACTATTTTTTTCTAGAACCCTAGTTTTATTAAAAAATTCTCAACCCGGCTAAAAATAAGCTGTTTAAATAATTCCGAATGTTTTTCATAAATAATTGAAGAAAAAATAAGTCCCCTTGCTTATCAGACCGACTATCCCTGTTTGTTCAGTGAGAAAATATTGAAAAGAAAATTTTTGGAATTATAGTTCAATGTCTGAGGCAAAAAATTAATTGACAAACTATTCAAAAATTATTGGATCACGCGTTGGGCAGGAATTACAGTTGAAACGAATGAATTCATTGAAGAATAAAATGATACGAAACGTGACACCCCGAGAGGCATGAAGACATCCTGATTGAACAATATGAACAACTGTAGCGAAATAAAAAGGCAAAAAATGCTCGCATCCTGTCAGAAAGCCAGTGGTTAAAAAAAAAAAACTGGGGAAAAGGAGGATTTTGTGGGTCGAAGTGCCGTGAAGAGGAGATACGGGGCGGGACAATGAGACGACCTGGGGGCTTCAAAGGGAAAAAATGTGCGTGAAACAGTTCTGACAATGGGCGAACTCCACGTGAAAATGAAAAGAGGAGAAAAAACGTAATTTGATGGAGAGTTGGGCTCGAGTGGACGTCATGCCGCGCATATCCAGGGGTAAACGACAAGACACACTGGGACAATGGAGATTAACACGCTTTGTTATTGATGATGATGTCTCATTGATACTGATGAGAGTTATCTCCCTGGGATTTCCTCACTGGATCGCTCATTTTTTTTTTCCTCACGCATCAATTGCATACGATTTTTCATATCAATTACTATTCACTTATTCCTCTATTTCCGTCCCCTAGTTTCCCTATATTATTTATGGGAATTTTTATAATTTCTTGAAGTGGCAGGAGTGATTAAAAATTCAAGTAACACTTGCATTTAAATTTCAAATGTTGTCAACTGTAATTTCAGTCAAAACTCACCATGATTTTTTTTTATGGTGAGTGATTGGTCAAATTTCGATAGCCTCGTTAATTCTCAAACTCATTGTGAAAGTAGAACATCTCATTCAAACGAATTGTCAATATATCAACGTGTCTGGAAATTTTCATGTAAATCAATCATTGTTGGAGTGTTCATTAATCAAATTGCCGAAGGATATTCTCACCAAGTCATCAGACACAAACGCGAATATATAAATTATTTGTAAATATTTTATTCCCTATTTCTAGGGATTCGAGACACTGACTCACTTTCGCTTTTTATGAAGGGAAACTAGAGACAAAAATCCTAAAATTCCGGGTAGAAATTCCCCTGGATTTTATTGAGAACTGTTTCAAATTTCTGATGACTATTCCTAAGATTTAGAGCCCTTACTCCAGAGATTCGATGAATAAGTAATTTTTTTTCAAGTTAAACAGTCCAGGGACAATTATGTAATAAAAGAAAGAAATTAATTAACCCTCCATTGAATTTCCTTTCGCAATAAAATCTCCAGCGACAGAAAAATCTCTGAAAATAAGGAAACGCGTTCCAAAATTTACGTGACGAGTTCTCAGTTTCCTCTAACATTTCCCCTGATTGCCCTGATTTTCCTGGATTACCAAATTGTCGTAATTTTCCGCTGTTTCAGTCCTCAAATTCTAGACCTCTGGGTCCCTAAAAATTGACTATTCGCCGGACTATTCGGACTATTCGCCGAAATTTAAAAAAATTCCCCCGTAAATTTGATATTCTTCGGGTGTTAGAAATTAATAAAACGTATTCCTCGGAATATTTACGTTAGTCCGGTGGAGTCAGCGACAAAAGAACTGTCACCGCAGCAGTCCTCGACTTATCGAGTGTCAACACGATTATCACATCCAAGGTCATTAACTAATAGCCACAATTATTCTTCCCTCCCCAAGACATACGCTGTCATTCCATTATCGCGGAGTGCGTGAGCGTCGAACAATCAAATTAGATAATTAGTCCATTGTTTACGATTATTTAGTTGACAATGTATGTATGCAATAAGTACAAAGTGATATTGTCAAGGAAAGAAATAATTATTGTCAGCTTATCGGGTCCTTCCCCCGATATGAACAAAAATAACCGCATAATGCGCTTGTTTGAGAATGAAAAAAAAAAATAAAATAAATAATTACGCCAGAATTTTCCGGCCAAGTACTGGAAATCTTGGGGTATATTAAATAAATAATCAATTCGGCGTATCCCCCCACCGCTGCTTGCTGAAGAGAGGAAGCAATTACAATCAGTTCGTTATCAAGACTAAGGGATTAATAAACGCGGAAGAGGGAAACACGGGGTTAATGCCTCCGGCAGAGTCTCTATCAGCACGCGATGTCGAGTTGGTACACGATGATTAAACAACAGAGAAATATATGATAAAGAATGAATTCAGAGTCACTGGGGTCAGATGTAGCACTTAATACGTTGGTTACAAAATCTTCAATTACGAAACATTGCGCCACGCTCAATACTCCGCGTTATGATACGCAAACAAGTGAGATTACCCGAGTTTTAATGATTTTTCGGTCAACGAGTTTTGGATATTTAAAATTCACCGGCGAAAACTGCACTTCTCGTGGATTAAATCATTTTTTTCCCCTCCCAAGTGTTGGAATGAGATGAACTATTTGTTTTTCATTGGCAAATTTTCATTCAATTGAATACAAACAATTGAAATACAAAATTTAATGAACATTATTCATTTATGATTTTTAACGCGGTCTTCAGCCTTGAGTATAATTCTTACAAAGTCAAATAAGAGATGTTTATAAATTGAAAAATTACTGTAATACCAGCAATTTTTCGATAATTGTGAACTGGTGAAAATTGTGATTTCAACAATTGACACTTGAATGAGCAATTTAATCTCAGATTGAATTAAATTTCCACTATTACCCAAGTATTAAAACATTGTTTGGCAAATTGTTAAACGTCCCTCGTATTGATCGCGTGAATGAGGGATTCCATACAGTATAACCCAATAATTAATGCCGTACGTTGCCAGGCCAACGGGTCAACCAAAAATTGTCTGGGAAGAAAAAAAAAATTGAAGCCTCGACTTACCGGCCGGAAATCTGTGAGGAAAGAGTCTGCCGTGTCTGGACAGAAGCCAGGGAAACAGAGGATAACTGTCCCTGGGCGTTTGATGAGGATGTGGAGGTGGATGGGGTCCAGGTCCACCAGCATGTCCATAAGGGCTGTGTGGTGGTCCATGGGGTGGTCCGCCATGATGCGCCTGAAGGGCAACCGCCAAATTGGACGCCTGAAAGTGTTGGGCAGCTGCCAAATTGGCTGCCAATGCGAACTGCTGGGTATGATACTCAGTTTGTCCAGGCTGAGGAGCGGCAGGATGTCCCGGCAAGCCATACAACGCCTTGATCTGTTCGCTAGCGACGGCGGCAGCGGTAGCGGCATTGGGCGGTGGTCCCAGATAATTTGGACTTGGTCTTACAACACCGGGCGGCGCCTGATGATGTCCCGGTGAGTCGCCGTGGGCTATCCTGTGCGGTGGACTTGGACTATTATTGGGTGTTGATGCTCCACTGTGACTCCTCGTCCTACCATAATCCATGTGGCTCGTCAACGATTGAACATGATGATGACTCCTCTGCACCTGTCCATTGGACAGCCGAGACACTGGATAAGACTCAATGGACGAACTCCTGGACAACGGCCTGTCAGATCCCTCGGAGTGTGCACCCGGTGATCTCACCACCCGCCGCGACGATCTCGGCGATGACGAGCCCTCAACCTCCGTAGGACTGCCATCCCTGTCCATCTCCACCCTCTCGTGCAATCTCTCAAGCCTGTCATCACGACCACCGCCCACAATAGAGTCTATACTGAACCCGATCTTCGGCTTCGACGGTACCGGGACTATTGGCGTCGGTGCGAGCGGCATCATCGTACACCCAAAAACTTCACTTCACACGTATCAATCAATCAACACTTGACAATGTATCTCAATGATAATCCATCAACACTGGCTAGTAGCATCTTGCCAAACTTATCCAATCGTTTCTCCACATGTTCGCACATTAAATCCTGGCGTTTCATTAATCATGGATAATTATAATAAATTAATCGACAACAAACACTGGTCACCAATGCACTTGGATTACTTACTTGGTTAAAAGAAAAACAAAAAACTAAATAAATAAAAGAAAAACCGGGTGTTTAGTCAGACAGAGGAACGGGGAATCAACCGGGATGCTTCTTGTCTGAGCTCTTGCTAGTGTTTGAGGAGAAAATTACCCCGGCTAAACGAGTCCGGCCCGTGCTACGGTCCCTACCAATGGCCGTGGAGGTGGGGGGGAACCGCGGAGATGTGGCGCGGGGGCCTCTTACCCCCACTCCTGCTGCAGCGAAACTCAATTAGATGGGGGGGCGGGGGATGGAGAGGGGGTAAAGACACGGGGGAC
>JAPYZN010005668.1:0-10661 GCA_030522865.1 Psyttalia lounsburyi | reverse complement strand
AAGAGCGAACTCTGACAATTACGATTTCACGAGGCTAAATATTTTTCATCGTTGAAATTTTATCTCAACGTTTCCAATGCACTCGCTGCACTGGAGGAAATGGAACAATTTATTTTCTCGTAATGAGAGATTAATATGAGGGACGAAATAGCTCGACTGAGGTAAAAAGACGATTATAGGGTGGGGAGAGGCGAACGATTGACCAAAAGAATTGGAGAGAATTCCGTGAGGATTTCTCTTGTGAAAAATATTTAATAGTTGTAATGGTGGAATATAATAAGTCAGCTCATTAAATATTCAGCTGTGATGATAATAATTGTTTATCTGTCTTCAATCGATGTAACATTACCCAGAAAATTTTGAGGTACCAATTTGAGGAGGAACTCGCTGGACGACTATTTGGATCGGCACAATTCAGTGGTACGTTCACGCAGTCTATTTGCTTGTTCTAAATTGGGTTGATAAGACTGGATTAACTCGATGATGATTTTTATACGTCGCAACGTAACATGTATTTCATGTATCGTTAAAGTAAAAATTTAAAACGAAAAATCGTTTAGGTACTTTAAGCCATTAATCTTGTCTCAATCTGCTCAATTTTTTTTACTCCCCGCCGAGTTGTCTTGAAATGATATTTCCATTGAGACTATTTACCCAAAGAGTTTATCTCGGGTTTACTCAGTCTAAAATAGCGAAAAAAATTGGCGAAAATTCCTCGAGAAAATCGATTTTCAACAGAGAAATTCTCTGACGAAATTCGTTGTCCTTCTTCGACGACGCTTCAGCCCAAATACCTCGGGGAATCCCACAGGAGGTGACCCAAGACGGATAGTTTCGTTCAGGATGACCGGAGAAGCGTTAAATAAATAATAAATTCCCTCCTATCACAATTTGTCTTCTCGTCTTGAAATCATCCCATTCTCAAAGCAGGAAATGTGAAGAAATAAGATAATACCTCTTATCGCCTAATTCTTTTAAAAACTAGGCTCAAACGCAACAAACAATCATTCAAATAATATATTACGTGTGAGATAAAGAAGTGATTGACTGTTAAATGCCCGGGGAACTCCATGCGTCTCTGTTTACATTTGGTGAAGTATTTGCCAGTTGGTTGACTACCGCTAGATAATATACTGACCCGGTGACTCACGTGGAAGAGTGAAAAGACGTTCCCCTACCATACATCATACATCATCTGTATCTCAATATTACTTGTGCATGTGTGTGTGTGTGTGTGTGTAAATTTGCACTGACGTTTCATCGCAATGTGAAACATTGGGGAATTTAAAAACCGGTTCTACCTTCGTCGAAAAAGCAAATCGTTGATTTATACATCGATCTTGACACACGTCAGGGACTTGTTTTATGGTTTTTCTTTTTGTTTCACTTTAGTTTAATTTTTTTTTATCCATCGTAATGGTCGATTTCAGGCGTCAGTCCTTCGGTGATTAATGGAGCAAGGGCGTATGCTGTAGAATTATCAATGCAATTGGGTCAAGCTGAGAGTTTGGGAAAATTTTCATGAAAACATTAAACATGAGAAGATAATCCGCCAAGTTCACTCGGCATTTCAGGGTTGGAAGCGTTCGATTAACAGAATTATTGGGATTATGCGATCAGGGATTTGGCATAAGTTAACATCAAAGACAGAAATTGAGTTGAGGATTTATGAGGTGGTCTACGCTTCACGCTTCTCGGACGAAGAACTCCTCGAGTGCTATGTGTTCCTTTTTAATGGTTTTAGGGATTTTGTCTGTGGGTTAAACAACTGCAGAAGGACGGCATCAACAGACTAAGCCTTATCCTAAGGAAAATACTAAGAAATATCTAGTGTACTGTTTCTGATCTATTTTGATGATTCAAGCATCGAATCAGTTTCATATTTCGGTAATCAGCAGATGTAACTACTCCTCCAAAATTTTCTGTCAATCTGACTTGATTTACCAATTAGTACCTACACTAAGCCACTTACATGATTCGACTATCTCAATTTAACCGTCTCGATGATCGAGATGCGTAGGGCCACTTCAATGATGTATCCGCATTTGGTCGCGCCTGAAGAACAGGCATCAGGATAATTAGCACTTATAACTATTCAGTTGAATGTTCCTTTGGAACTGAATTAATTCATCACTCAGCAGCCAAACTAAGTCAAAACGGGAATGAAATTGAGTCGGATTTTATTGGGTGAATACTTTGGGAAGGAGCACCTTTGGAACCATTGTACACCATTGGACACCTTGTGGCGTTCAGACCTCAATTTTGATGATGTCCAGCATTCAGATCCGTTATTATTATTCCCCCAGTCTCAATTGTAATGAGAATGTAAGTTCTCTACCTCCGGAAAGTAAACGTTATATAGACACATTTGCATTCTTTTTGATACGTCATTCTCCCATGAATGGAGATGATTCATGTATCCTCTCGAAGCCTACGCAACGCATTTCGATATGACGTATTCAATAGTTGTTATCAGGTTTCAGTTTGAGGTAGATTTATCTCCATGTCCAAAACTTGATGTATAGTCATATGCGACAATTCCGAGTGAATTGAAGTTTACGTCACGTGGAAGCGTTTCAATGGGCACTCGTGGGAATGTCATGGATCATTTCAAAGAATTCGAGGAAAATTTAACAATGATAAGTAGACCATTGAAGTATATTTTCAATGACCTAATAAGAAACTATGTTTGTGCAAATATTGATTACGTAGAAGGGAGATTATATATGTCGATGACTGTCATTTTGCGGTTCTCTTGTTGTCGAGGCTTCGACGCTTTTCACTTTACATACGGTTTTTTTTATTTTGATTGCTTTACTTCAGTCATTAGATAATTAATTTTTTATTGATCGCCACATTCTTTAGGTATCTTTTGAAAATCTTTCCTGATGAACTTTTAGACGATACTGGACATGTCTGAAGGTACTGCTGATGCTCGCTGTTCATCATTCGTATTTTTTAATGATTAGGGGCAAGGTATTCCGATAGCTTGAGACTTCGGTATTTATTCAAATCAGACGTATTTTTTAGATAATTTATTTCTCAGTCTTAGATATCTAACTCCCCGAGGCGGTTTAAATTCCATAATCTATAATTTCTTCTAATGCTCTGGGGGGCTTCAACTGAAGATCTCTACGAGTAATTAAAAGAACTGATAACAGTTAGTGATTAAAGTGGCCAAAAGTAGATGAATATTTTTTCTTTAGTGACTTAGGATTGGATTATGGGGATAGAAATAAAGAAAACACTTTGAGTATCTTAAAAACTGAAAATTATTACTCAAAGTTTAGTCTGACTCTAGACAGTGAAGACGTACTTCGCTCAATGAACGCCCCCGGGTCTTCCCAATCCTGATCCTCTCTGGTCGCCAGATGTTTTTTTGAAAAAACCCACACAGAGAAAGTCCCCCGGGAACCTTCCCCCTCCCTTTGCAATAAAATAATGGCCATTTTCTCAATCTGAAAATATAAAAACTTGGGAAGAGGGAATTTTGGACCTCGGGAAAAATCCTGAAATCCAACAAGTCTTACTTTTCTTATCTTCCCGCGTAAAAAAAAGCGAGACCTTTTCCTGACGAAAAAAAAAAGTTTTTTGGACAAAAGGAAAAATCCTTTTTTGGCAAAGAAAAATTTTTTTGGCAAAAAAACTTTTTCGAGACACTTTTTTTTTTTACGCGGGTTATTATTTATTTAAAGCAACCGAGCTATTGTTGATTTATCAGTTCCAGTAGTGGCTTTTTATCTCGAGGTAATATATTCAATAATTATACGAGCGTTATAATGAAAGAAGAAAAATGTCGAATGAAAAGGTGTTGTAATTGAATATCAATTCCATAAAGTCAAAATGCTTCACGGACAAACACCTCTGAATGGCTGCACTTGGTAACACTGGGCTCTTTCAGTTGGTAAAAGTCCAAAACCCCCCCCCCCCCCCCCCCTTTCTTGCACGAGAGTGAGACTTGCTCGATTTATGGACGAGAACGGATCCAGTTGTCACGCTTATCGAATTCGATAAATGTGTTTCGAGTTTGTTTCAAGTCATTGGTACAAAATCTTCTCCCATTTCAATACACCAGATGGAGATGAGAAACCATCTTAAAACATTTGCAAATGTTATTCACTGGCTGGTATACAGTGAATATGGGTAGGCATTTGTAATCCGTGGAGTTGAGTGAGGCACACGTTTTGCGTCTGGCAAGGACGCAATCTGGTACACGGTGAGTGGTCTTGAGTACATGAGAGATCATTGAGATTATACTGTTGTTCACCTCTAGATGAAAGACATCCGGATTCCCCCCGGGGTTTAATATTACGGGTGGGCATTAATTTCTAATTGGGTGGAATGAGGTACTCATTCAAATGAGAGTACATTCTCGGGCTAATGTAGTCGCCGGCTTTTTTCTTTCAATTTTCTTCTTCGGTCCAGCCGTGATTTGATTGGAAATTGATCTTTCACTCGTTGTCTGTTTCGTTTGACACGCGACGAGGAATATTAAATAAAAATTGCGTATATTTTACGTAATTCCAGGGGGAAACCCAAGGTGGGGGGGACATTTTACGAACCTATTGCAGATTTTTTTAAAACTAAAATAAGGAAATTTTTTTTCGTGCTCTGTAATTTTTTAATGAAGATTTACACTTTGATTCTGCAATCGTCGAACGAACATTTCTCTCAGCATGTGAGGGTTCTCTTGTAGCTGAGAAATTGGGTTTTAATCAGACAATTTTTTTTTATTCCATTCAGGAAAAATTTTTTTTACATCTCAAGTTTTTTGTCAAAATATGTTAGGCTACAATTTTTCTCCAAAATCTCATTACCCCGATAACTTACAAATACGTCAATTCAATGTGCTCCACTGGTACGGATTTTCCTCTTGTCCCAGATTCTGAACCAATCTCCACAACAATTGATTTATCCCCGCCCACTAAAATCAATTCCTCATCCACCGGTACAACTGCAACGTACAAATTGAGGATGAAGCAGTCGTGGCCGAGTGGTTAAGGCGTCTGACACTAAATCAGATTCCCTTTGGGAGCGTAGGTTCAAATCCTACCGGCTGCGTTAGAAATTTTTTATTTCCCTCAATTGAAGGTGAAAAAAAAAATAATACAATTCATCGCAACCATTGTCACAATCATGACGAGGCATACTCCCTGACGTTAAGTTGAAACTTGAGCTTGAAAAATTAATAACAGCGATAAGAAAGTTTTCCACTGATCTATTTGCGTTTGCACAGACGGGACTAGCGGTTTTAATGAACAACTTATCCGTGGGTAACGGTTTCTTGATTAGATTCCACTGGGATTGGAAGAGTTTTTCAGGTCTCGGTGGGGGCCGCCTTTGGGATAGATCGATGGGCAATTTAATCGCGGAGAAAAATATTGCAGCCTCCGCTCATAATCACGATTAGATGAGGGGCCCCCTCCAAAGTACGGGCTCATTTTGTCGTTAGAGGCTTTTCATTTAGAGTGAAAAGCCAAAGATAAACGAGAAGAAATCATTGAGATTCATTCGGTCCAGGGTGGGTGGGTATCGCGAACGAGTGGATAACTGTACCGCCACTAGTTCCGCTATCCACAATGTGGAGGAGGTTAGAGGGAGATAGATAGCGATGCAATGGAGATAAAAAATCGACCGAGGGAAAGAGGGAAAACGACTCGACCTGGCCAAGGTGACTAGTCGGCCTTGCGTAACGCACTTTGCTCCACCCTCGTCCGTAACACCTCAGCTATTTACATTTTATTTCACAGCCTTTTTTTTAATGTTTTCCGCGATTTGTGGAACAATGGGAGAACACTCGAAGTCAATTATAATTTTTTTTCCCAGCTGATTTAGGTTTTTTTTTTTATCGGCGAGGCCGTTGCGCTGATTAATTTGGGCCGGTTCTTGAATATTGGGACCGGATTTTATATTTTTAATTAGTCGGAAATATTTGGAGAGCTGGAGGAAATATTTCAATGGCAGTAGAATCGTTGCGCTCGGGGAATAGCGGGATTTTGGTAATTTTCGGTTGCACTCGTGGCGATTTAGAGAATATTATGAGTTTTATTGGTGAAGCCTGAGTTGATGAGGCCATCTCGGGCCTGACTCAGGCTAAAAATGATGAGGCTGTCTGGTGAGACTTACTCAGATTTCAAAGGGCCCTCGGAAGGAATGAACACTAGAATTTTATTCCCTCAGGTGTTAATCATTTTTTAAGCCTAAGAATTAGGTTTTTTAGACTCTTTCCGGCCTCTCCTTTAGCCTCAGTATTTTCAATTGTCAGCTGAGCATGTCCTGGGAGAAAATATAATTCTGTCAAACGTCTCTTTCAGTTTGATCATTGAAATTAAATTAAATGGGGGATATAGAACTCGATGAGGGGAAAAAAAATTGGCAGTGGATAAGCTGAAGGAGAGGAAGAGTTCTGTGGCTTAGGGGCAAACTTGGATGTGGAGAAAGTAGCGTTTGGACTCAGCTCGATGCGCCAGTTGGCGATTTAGATGCGGTCTTTTCACGCTAACTTGAACGCGGAAGCCACTTTTATTTTCATCCTTCATCCTTCATCGAGCGCTTTCATCTATCGCTTTCCATTGAAACGAGAAAATTGCAAAATTATCCGGTGATAAAATTCACAACGCCAATGAGACTGATTCTGAAATAATTCCCTGGATTTTATGATGAAATGATTGACGCCATCTTGAAAATTAAGCAACTTCGGGAGTATACATTTTGTCCAGTGATTTCGGGAGGTTTTGTTCATTTATTTCACTAATCGTGAAATTATTTTTAATATCGGAACGTGAATTGGAAATTTTTGCCGAAAAATTGCCATCAAATCCTGGGAAATCGAGAGAAAAAATCCATTGACGTTTGGCCGAAAGGGATTTTTTCTGGGGAAAAAAAAAAAAACAATTAATTACCGAGAAATAAAAGACATAAAACAAAATGTTTGAGTCATGAGAATAATCTCGTAATCCATCGAGAAAAAAAAAAAGAGACAAACAAAACCGACTGAAGTTAAAAAATGGTTTCGTTCCAGATTTCGTAAACTGATCTCCGGATTTTCTCATTTTTTTACCCATTTATTTTGTTATTTTTAAGGAGGAGGCTCGTTAAAAATTACAGCACGGAGTGTGTTGGCTTTCCCTCCGGGCGAAAGCGCATCGTTTCCGGAATTCTCAGTGAATTTGTTGGGCAGAAAGAATAACCGGAGGACAAGTCCAATTAAAGTCACCTTTATATATATCTTTTTTTTAAATTCTCCTCGTCTCTTTCTATTTTTTTTTCTCTCTCTATTTTTTTTTCTCTCGTGGACAGAGGAAAAAAGTAGACACTTCACCTTCGCCGTTGAGGCTCTGCACGCACTGTTGAGCTCCAGGGGGGTCATTGGACTCGTTGAGTATACCGAAAAATCTCCAATGGTGAATTTTTCATTCTGGGCGTGTTGCATATCGCGCGAGGGAACGCATACCCAACAGAATGAAACAATCAAATAATCGGGACGTGGTGGGAATTATTTGTGATGTTGACGATGGGTGAAGGACCCGGTCATTAGTGTCTTAATTACTAATCACTCAGTGGAATATGATTGGTCGGCCTGGTGTCTCCAATGAATCCACGGGAAATTTTAATACCAAGTTCTTTATCAGACTTCCTTAATGTGACCGCGGTTAGGTAACCGGAAATTAAGAATGGCTGAGGTATTTATTTCACTAGAGGCTCTTCGATTTCTCCCAATGTCGATGTACCGTTAATAATAATTAATTAAGTGGGGGGGAGCGAGCCGGTGGAACAATTGGACATCCGTCCCGTGAGGCTGGCCCTTAACAGCAGGTCCTTTAATTTTTTCTGGAACGTTCCGTTAATATTTTTAAATTTTTAATTCTCTGCTATTTATTTATTCATTGTAACCAATTAATTAATATTTACACGGTAAAATGGGAATATAGGGGGGGGCGATCCAGTCGTCGATCATACAAATAATGATTTTACAAGTAAAAGTCCGGTAGAGGTAAATAGATTTACCTGTACATAGGCTGGTTATGGCTTAATACTAAAAAATTATGGACTATTAAGAAAATGAAAAGAAAAAAAAAATGGGAAAATTATTGATTTTATGGGAAAACTTAATTAAATTATTTTGTATTAAATTTTGTTTTTATGGGAAAATTTATTTTTCTTTATTTATGTTCCCTGATTTTTATTGAATATTTATCTCCGCGTGAAAGCTCAAAATAACAACTTTTTTTTTTTTCATTTTGTGGAGCTGTGACTTCGCTAAAATCCCGGTAAGCCTTAAAAAAAATTATCTCCGCAATTTCTACCGATAATAAAATGACTGAAGCGCTAGTTTATGAATAGTGTGTAAAAAAAAAAAAACAACTTTTTCCTCGGTGAAATTGAGCGGTTGAAGATAGTAAAATTAGTGTAAATTCCAAGATATCGATTGGGTTTGCTGCAGGTAATATAAAAAAAACATTTAATTCATGGGGGGGGGAATATAAAACTCGATTCAGCCTGGGTGCGACCTAGAAAAATGAGCGGTTGTAATTTTCACTGGTAGGAGGAAGAGTCCCGGCGGTTTATCCGAGAAAACTGGTCAGTTTGAATTCCAGTGAAGTAAAGACAGAGAGAGGGAGAGAGAGAGAGAGAGAGAACACAATTTTTCCCCTCCCCCTGCCATATTAACAAGCCAGATGAAGGCACTTGGAGATATCAGTCATTGCTTCTGCCTCAGCTGGCCAAATAATTTCCATGAAAATGTAAATAATGAATTTTTCCACTCGGCCTGTTTATCGCTGAAAGGAGACGATGGGATGAGTAAATAATTGCCAAGTTTTCCTTCACTCAGAATGACAGAACAAGGAGAACGAAAAGCGAGAACTCTACTTTCTATGCCGGTGAGTGAGGTATGGCTTTAGTGTTTCGCGAATGTTACACCAAGTTGATACAACACAAACTCCTCATGTCTCTAGACGATCGCGACCTTGTCCGGTCGCTCCTTTAGATCGTGGCTGGAATGCAACACTCGGGCAAAATGGAAGGTAGAAAGTGCGTTGGCAAAGCTGCGATCACGCGACAGAGACCGTGGAAACTATGTCTGAATAAATTTGAATTTTATTTGTTGTCGATCGATCAATCCGATAATGTCAATCGATCGGAAAATTCTTCATTCCAATTTCCACTTCGTCATTATTATTTTTGTCAAAATGAAAAAAAAAAAAAAATCCGTGGATAACTGCAATTTCTGCGAATGCGTGGCGTTTTTCTTTGTTAATAAATTGACAACAGGCTCTCGAGAGGGTTTATTTATTTTGACAATTTTTTACAACTGGATAAGCTGTAAAAAACATTATTCAGTAAATTTTAACAATTTTTTTTGACTGATCGTCGAATAAATGATTTTAAAAAACTGCGGATATTTCCGAAACTCAATTAATTAATAAAACACTTAATTTATTAATTAAGTAATTCATTCATTCATTTCTATGCACCTCCTGTGAAGAAAATTGCAATTAAGAAAAATTGAAAAAAATTCCCCACAGTTACCCTGCCCGAAAAAATTGGTAACTGAAATTTCAACGATCCCCTACGGATTAAAATCGCCAAGTTATTTGATATTTGTTCTAATGAGCATTCCAGAAAATAATAACGAACAATATTTGCCAGCAAAAGCCCACTTAACTCAGTACATCCGACCTATTGACTACTGAAAGTATTTAAAATATTCAAGAAAGTGAATATAACGAATGGGAATCCAGTTATTCTCTCATTAACTTTAATTATGAATTTTTCTTTCATGTACTTGAGCGGGAGTAATTTATGTGGGTTACTGTGGCGCATAAAAAGACACATGAGTAAACCGCTCATAAATAGCAAAAGACTTGGCGCACTCATCTCTCTCACCCCCATAGGTTTTTCAATGCAGACGCTTTTTACTCTTGTCAGTGAGGATGAATAGTCTGGCCTGCATCTAGGATAACTCCTTGCGGGCAAACCGTCATTAACGGTGAAACTCGACTCCAATGATTACGGAGTTATACGGATCGGCATCCGGGTCTCTATACCAACTTCAAAACTCTCTTGTGAATTGTAGAACTTCATCTTTCATATTGAATTAATTTTTTTTTTTTGCTTTTTTCCACTCGAGGCAATAATTTATTTTGATACATTCTGCACTTTCTCTATTTATACATTTTTTTAAAATCAATTTATTTTACATTGCGGCCCACGTGACACGCGAGTTGTGCGTATTTATTAATTTTTTTTTTGATGGGGATATTGTGAAAAAAAAACATTGAGGATTTTAGGGACCTCTGAATGAATCAAAAATATATATCAATCATGTCCACATGATATTTATCTTGCAGACATTGGTATTATTGTCTCTGTATTCACAGACTTATGCCAATAATTCGAGTGTCTCGCTCGCCATTCGATCAATCTAGAAAGGAGGGAGGGGGGGGAAAAAAAATATCGAAAAATTTATTATCTCTGTTGCCTTCTCTCTTGAGGTATGCTGTTTTCCTTTCTCCTTTCACCTGCGCACATTTCTCAGCCTACAGCAGTCCTCGCGTGGGTCCACAGAGCCACGAGATGCTTTTTACGTATACACACTTCCACCTTGTGCTCTTATTTGCCTTTTCAGTTTATTTTTTGGGGGGGGGGGGGGGGGGGGG
>JAPYZN010005666.1:0-12117 GCA_030522865.1 Psyttalia lounsburyi | reverse complement strand
GTAATAGAGTTGTATATTTCAACAATAATTTGTAGATGTATTTGATTGATGCCTGCCCCCGACCAGCAGCACTCGCTTCGCTCGTGCTGCAAATGTCGGCGCGGGCATCAATATATCTTTCGATGCACATACGCAGTTAGTCCGTACTTTCGACCGGCTATGAAGAAAAATAGTATACACTACACGGGCAGATACTAGAAATCCCTGTACTGCCGAGCGAACTGCGAAGCTGTGGCGAAGCCGAGGGCAGCATGACGCGCAGTGCAAAAAACAGGAAATTCAACTTTCTGCCCTTGTAGTGTAATATACTATTTTTTCACTTGTATCGAAATATACTATTTTGTCACTGCTGCTACGTTCAGTCCGTGTCGAAAAGTGCGATTTCGTTAACTAGTAAACGAACATTATAAACGGAGTTACAGTTCAAATGGGATGGAATCAATCATTTCTCCAGTAATTAGATGTATCTATTACCAAAATCTATTAATTCGTTTTCTCACGACGCTTGGTTGGTTTTGTTATTTTAAGCGTGTAGCGAGACTTATTTTTAACAGCAAAAATTCGGCCGCTCTGAGGGCGAAATTTATTGACTTTATGAGGTTAACTATATATTTATCCGCGACGCCACATGATGCGTGACATGGGAAGACTTGTTTTGAGGTTGCTGAATTTATTTCTTTCGATTTCCCACTAGATAATTACAAATTATTATTATATAAGTTCTTGATTTTCAAAAACCGGCAAAAGCATTGTCGGGATGGATTTGTTTCCAATCATTATTCACTGGTGTCTGCACGAATATTTCACAATATTTTGAATATTACGTAATTCATGAGAATGCAATTGAATTGAAAATTGGTGGTGGATGAAATAACAATATTTATGGAGGTAAAGCGAGAACAAATTAATAATGTTTTTTAACCGGATCTTATTTTGCTTATGACTCTTCGTTAATGTTTTCTCTGCACATTGTACAAACATTCATTATATATCAACAGCAAAAATCGGGGACCACATTAATTTTATACATTAACTACCATTATTATTGTACTATTATTATTTTATAAATTAAATGTAACATTCGTCCGCGGCCCAACATAGAGCGTGAGAAAAAAATCTCTGTTTTGACATTACTGAATTTATTTTAATGATAATGGTAAGAATTCGGAAATTTTGACGCTTCGAAAAAACGATTTTTGGGATAGAAATGTTTCCAATCGTTTCTCATTCGTTTTTCATCTGCATCAATATTTCGCAATATTTTACATATTACGCAATGCATGATAATGCAATTGGATTGAAAATTGCTGAGGGAATGGAATAACAATATTTATGGAGATAACTCGAGAACAAATTGATGAAATTTTTTAAAATACATTTTGAGACCATACGAATTTAATTGCTGAATTAATTTTGAGAGACATACTGCGCATGGACATACCACACATTCTGGAGAGGTGTATCAGCGAAATACATTTTTGAGAACTCGTTCTCTCCCGCGAGACACATGTGAGCTAAAAGCGTTTACCGTGAAGCCATACGTTAAGTGTGTTGATCAAACGTTTTGTATTTGTTATTGACTGAGCCAATTCACCGGGGAATTATTATTAGCTAATACGAGTAGTCATCCATCTTCTCAAGCAGTAGCCACTGCCATGAATGCCCAGTATATATCACATTTTAGTTTCTCTTTACTACTTAGTACATATCGTCACGCTCTTCGGCCCATTACCCATTTGTATCTGATGTGAAATGACCGCGTTTAGAATGTCGCTTTTGGGTGATAAATATTCTTCTCTACTTAGATCACTTCGGACGCTCGTAATTTAAGGCGAAACAGGAAATAAATCAGATGAAATAATAAATCACATGTGACAATCAACATTTTCGAAGAGAATTTGTGGAGTTGTGGGAAAGGAAACTTGTGCATTCGCGGACTTGACGAAATTGAAAATTACAAGTGCATATGGGCTGTCCCGATATAGGAAAGTTATTGCAATGGCCGCGAAAATTAAAAGTCGTGGATTCCTGTTATTTTCACGCTTCATTTGAGAGGAAATCTTCAAAAGATTATGGTAAATGATGTTAAAAACCAGATCGGAGATTTTTTACTCAGTAAAACTCGTTTTCCTCTCATTACGTCTAATCTTTAGTACTTTTGACATTTTTGTTTCAGCGATATTGCGCTTTTGTTGCGAAAACCACCCGAAAAAATTTGAAAATTTGTTTTTTTCAACTAATTCGACCCTATTTCATTAACAAATGATGGAAATTCGATTTTTCCGTTTTCAATGGATCGAGTGTTGTATCACTTTAATCTGATAGCAATTCCTCCGAAATCAACTCAGCAGTTACGGAGTTATCTAGCAGACCCTTTTTGAATTTTTAGATCTCGTATTTTCTGAATTATTGTAATTATTCTGATTTTATTGCAAAGAGGGGTTAGTCGGGAATCTATTAGTTTGACCCACCGACAGCCCGATGCCTCGTTTTATTGTTTTATTGGATGTATAATTTTGAGAGTTTATCAAATATTGTTTATTGCACGTTAACTACTCCAGAGAGGCTTATAAACCTAAATGGATGCCTATAACTATATTCACATTCAAAACACGTAAAAAGTCTAATCGGCTATATTTGGATAATAAATAATGATAATAATAGTTTGAGGGTCTTACACATATTTGGAGGCGTATGCATCAACGCTCCCACCATTGGAGCCCAACAGAACAGCCCAACAATTTTCAAAAGCTATTACACTAATTTCGATCTGACTTCTAAATATTTGTTTCCATGACTTCCATATCCACTGGATAATTGTTTTCAATAGGTACGTCTTCGCTTCTCACAAGAAACATCTGGTGAAAAATTATTCAAGAGCAACACATCTCACACTGAAAAGGAAAAATATTCCTCAAAGTATTTTGCATTTGAGTCTAGAAAACTATTTAGTAGGAGGATTCAACTGGACTTGATGTTAAAAATCGCTAGTTTATCATAAACAAATTGCCCTCGTCTTGAGACCAACTATACAACCTCTTGAGGAAAGTTTTTTTATTCGTCAGTGTGAGATGTTTTGCTCTCCAAAATTTCCGAGCCGTGAGTTTCTTGATGGAAGTGAAGCCATTATTTACAAAAAAAATTGTTTTCACAGTGTATGTCAGCCAAACTATATACAACCAATACAAAGTTAGTGAAATGTTGCCATTTTTTAATATATTTTTTTTCTTCATGCTCGTACGTACGGTAACTTCAGGAAAAAATGGGAATAGCAAGTTGAAATCTGGAACGGTTATGGATGGGCGCCATCGGCCGAGTGGTTTTTCGAGAGAGATATTTAACCTTTTTTATGATTGCCTGTCACAGGAGCAGAGCGGGTGGTATATCTTGAAATAATTCCAAATTTTCAAAAGAAAGTACGGTTTTTAAAATTATTGAGCAATACTTTTCAACTACATTGTAAATATCTAAGGTGAGCCGACTAAGTGTTCTGGTTTTTGTATTTCTGAAATCGAGTAGGAATTGGGTAATGGCTACGAATTAATTCGTGGACTTACGCTGAGTGAAACCTGATAACAATAATCAAAAACTAAAATAATAAAATGCACATCCTCTAGAATTTTATACAATTCGACAAGAAATATATTGTTTACGGGGAGGTTTGAATGACATCAAATAAAGAAAAGAAATTAGGGGAATTTCCGCCCAGGGCGGAAGTATAGTAAACAATTTATTAGGAAAATAATTATTTGAATGAAAGGGTCAACAACAGTAAAAGTGTCTAAAAACAATTAAAATGTTGCTCAGTGACAAGTTCTTCGTCACGTATATGTTCACAGTGTCGTTTTTGTTCTTATTAAAATTATTGAAAATTAAATTTGTATTGATTTATTTATATTTGTAAAATTGATAGAAATCCATACAAAAATGCTCTATATTCTTTATAATATCTTTTGTGATATTTCATTCTTTTAATCTGGGAGATGAAATAACCCACTTCTGCAGACAGAGAAATTTACTTGGAACATTAGAATGCTATCGTCCTTCCGTGTGGCCAGACCGGAACTCCACACGGAGAGAAAAATAGGAATAAAATCTCAGAATATTCTACTACGTGAAAGGTACTCGTGGAGCGAATAGTTTTTCATTAAAAAATAACATTATCCGTCTTAAACTAATTTCAATTTAAAATTCTTAGTTAATTGATAACTCGGCGAATGTGGGTAGTAAAAATTGAACCTCTCATTAACATAATTACGAAATTACAAATTTCACTCCCCCGCCCCTCTCTAAAATAAATTTGATTTTGTTCTTTTAAAAACTACTACTGAACTCTTCCTGAAATCATCTCGCGACAGTGGCGAATCAAAAATAAGAACACCATTTTTTTCCTCAACTTGTTTCTCCTAAAAATCTACTTTTAAATAAACAATCGATAAAGAATTTCCCTAATTTACTTTTCCTCCCAGTATTAAATGTCTTCACGCAAGGGACTATGACTTCATCACCCAGGAATTAGGAGAACAAGTGAGCAACACGCGAGAGATAATTATACGTTCAGCCTAATAACGCCGAGATTTTTCTAAAAATCAATAAACTCTCGAAAGTTCAGCCTTAAATCCAACAGATTAAAAACAAAATTTCCAGTAGTTTGTTCGTTATCTCGGATGAAAGGCAAATAGTTTTCTTGAAGGAGGAAGTAGAGGGGAAAGAACTCGTTAAGATGGAAAAAGCGCCTGATACATAAAATCTTGAGGGTGAAGTAAAAAGCATATCTGTAAATGATTACGTAGAATCGGGATTTATAGTCAAGCAGTATTACCACTCGTAAAGAAAGAACACATGATACGGGATAAAAAAGTCGATTTTTTTCTTACAATGCAGTATGGAACGAAAGTTTACCACTTGCTCCATGTTGACTTTTTACGGCTTTTTTCACTTCAATTTTTTACGATTTTCCAACGTTTACTTGTGCTTCACCGATTTTTCTGCAATTTTATTTCACTCACTTTTATTTTGCCCAACGATTGAACTAATCTCTCCGGGGATATGATAAGAAAGGGGTAATTATAATCCGGTTTTTTTGTGGATATTACGAAGGAGAGGGAGGGGAAGTCGGCGGTATCGACCAGTCGTATCGATCATTCATACACTCTCACGGTTTTTTTTTCACTTACTCATAACGAACTTAAGTGATTATTATATAAAGCTGTCAGACTACTATTAATCATGTCACCTGATTTTTTCATGATCTTCTTTTAAGGAGAAATTAACTTGGGGTGATAAATTGCGCCGATGACGTGATAAATATTCCAATAGTTAAGTGATCACCTCAGGGTCTGGAGGTTTTTGAGGAAATTGCGAGAAATTTTTGATTGAATTTATTATAAAGGTCTCTTAATAAAAATCAGCACGCCGAAATATTTTCCCCTTGAAACGCGATTTCGGGAAACATAACTTACGCTCTTGAAACCGTAATTAGCGTTTTTATAAGATCGTCAATTACGACATTAATCACGCAATTTACAGGAAAAGTAACGTGACTTACACGATTAATGCCGTAAATTACGTCATTAATCCGTAACTTACGAGTTTTAAAAAACGTTAATTACAATTTCAAAAGCGTAAAGTACGTTTCCAAAATCTCGTGCCTCACGAGAATATTTTTCTGGTTGAGAGAGATCTTTTGAGAAAAAATTCACAACTTGAAAATTGACGGGAAAATAATATATTCCTCTGAGAAAAGAACACTTTGGCCAGGAAAATTTATACTTATTGTTCGACAAATAGGGAGCAATTGGAGCACAAGATGTAAATGACTTGCAACTTTGCATTAGAATATTTTGTATTTGAGACTACCACATTTGTTTAATAACCGATCCACCTAGACTTAATTTGAGAAAGTACACTCTTTTTATAAATAAATTATCTTCGATTGTCTTCGATAAGTTGGCTCCAAAATCGGTGCAAAATTTCTAGGAGAACGTTTGTCTCTGCTCAGTGTAAAATGATATTTTCAATTTTCGAGCTATAATTTTCTTGG
The DNA here is from genome assembly GCA_030522865.1 of Psyttalia lounsburyi. Classification (NCBI taxonomy): domain Eukaryota; kingdom Metazoa; phylum Arthropoda; class Insecta; order Hymenoptera; family Braconidae; genus Psyttalia; species Psyttalia lounsburyi. Next base: position 6,074 of record JAPYZN010005666.1, on the reverse strand, counting down.
CACAAGTAAAGATGCTCTCCTCAAAAATATTCTTCGCGTTCCATCGGCATGGGAAATCCGGGATTTCCGCGCTGATTTTGAAGCCGAAAGTGTGGGTTTTCAGTGCCGGCCGAGCGCGTAACGAAAAATGTTTGGTGGCGCAGGTGTAGCGCATTCCGAAAATTTCCACAGTTATATTTACCAGAGATTAATCGCTGGTTATACTGTATCTTAACGTCGACCGTCACTCAGTGATGATTTTCGATCATCGCATGAATTATCATTTTTAAAACGTGTGAATTACCAAAACAAATGAGTTCGGACGGCTCTGGGGATGAAACCGAGTTTAATGATATCCACATCAAAGCCAGAGAGTCATTGAGGCGTTGGCTCCAAATAAATCAGCATCGAGATACCACATAACCTACAATGGTTTTCTCAAATGGTGTGAGGAACAAAAAAAAGTGCTTGATTTTCATAACAATGCTGGTTTCATCAAGATGGAAGAATGCACAATCCAAAATTTTACCATTAACTACTCTCTTCAAAAATAATATTCCATAAAGAAAAAAGTAAACTATTCATGCCACTTCGTTCTATTGATTTCAAGGTTATTTTTTCATAATCCTAATTTTTAATATAAAATTTATATTCTATGAATCTTCCCGGATTTCCCAGGCATCTGGAACGAAAAATAATGTACGCGTCTCGAAAAGGCATCGCTTCAGATCGTGCCGATTGCAGCGCTCGCCTGCGGCTCGTGCCGCAATCTCACGACCTGAAAAGATGCATTTTCCTTGCTCGACACGTAATGTACTATTTCTCTCAGTACACATTATCAGATGTGGTCTGGAAAACAAGTTTTCGACAGCTGATTTTAAAAGAGACTCTTCGTTGGACGTTTTCGAAACTGGTAGATAATTTTCTTTCTATTTGCTCTTAAAATTTTCAGATGACGCTTGACAGTCCCGGAGAATTGGGTAGAATGTCACAAAAATTATAACGCAATTGACAATGGATTATTTCGACTACATTAAACATTCAAGAACAAAATCCTCGAATCGCTAATAACAAACTTTTGCGAAATTTCCCGGAGACTGTCACGGGTTGACAAGGAAACGTCAGGCACTAATTTCCACAGAAACACTCAAACATCCAAAATACATGCATTTTGAATAGCTATTCGTGATAATCTTCCATAAACCGAACTTTTCCCTTTAAAATGCCCTACCAAATGTCCGGCAAAATATCTCCCGAGATTCACCCCGATAGCCCCCAAACAATATAAAAATATTTTAAAGATCAATAAAAGTCTCGTGACTGTACAAATAAATCTCCGTGAAAAGGGGATCGTTGAGGAGCACGCGAAATGAAATTCCCCTCTCGAATAAGAAAAATACCGAAAGTGGAATTTATTTGTCCCGACATCGAGATTGGCTGTGAAAATGTCTGGTCGACATTTTCTCAACTACATTTTGCACTCGGGAATGTCAGTGCAAACGTGATTTGCCCGGAGTGTGTCTTCCGGCAAGAGGCGCGTACATTTCACCCAGTATAACATTCTCACATAAGTACAAAAAATGGCGTAATAAGAGTGAAGTGGACACGAAATATCAGAGTCACGAGACAAGTGTAACCCCGAGGCCCACCCCGTGGAATGTCCAATTGTGGAAAATTCCGGTCGTATTTCCCCAACAAAAAAAAAAAAACATTTGGTTTGCGTGACATCGTAAGCAAGATGGATATTAATGCAATTCTGCTGACTCCTATTGTCGGCCATTTTTCCCTCTCTTTTGGTGTAATTGAACGATGTAACTTGGAACTAGCATTTTTCAAATGCACTACAGCGGGCCATCTTTCTTCGAAAGTTTGTTGACAAATTTGGTCACTCGAGGGCCATAATTCGTCGACTGAATTTACTTCTCCCCACTTCTTTCCACGGAATAATTCCATAAGTGGCTATAAAAACGCCACGAAAATGCATCTCACTGGTCTAACTAATGAGTTTCCTTTATTTTCACATGATTAATACTTCCCAACTGCTCTAACCAGAGTAATTGAATTCTAGCTGTGGTACTAAAACGAATGATTAATATAGCACTTTACGAAATTTTGTTATTGCTCTGGTCATGGTTTAGGACAGACTCATTTTTCTCTTTTTGCAAACTTGAGGATTCCAAAAATTGCAAGCAATGTCGCTTGAAACACAAGAAATTTCTATGCAAATTGAAAAAATAAAACGATTCATTTCTTCGGAGTAGGGTTTGAAAATCATTCTGGTACATTTATTTTTGTGATATCTTAGACACTAAATGGGTTCACACTTTTGCATGAAATTTATGCATCTTTTTAAGTGAAGCTGGCTCTGTGAGAAAATGCATCTGTCGAAGAAAACCGCTGATTTTCCATTATTCCAACATGATTAATACTTCCGCACTGCTCCGACAGACGTAATTCATTTTATGCGACGGTACATAAAATGTAACAAATGTAACACCATGCAAAATTTGAATATTGTCCTTAATTCGGGACGAAGCGATATCTCGCACTTGACAAGTTGACGTTCCTGAATTTTTCAAATTATGTAAATAATTGAAAAAAAAATTCTCTTATTTTGTAAAAAGATTGTTATATATCGTTGGCTGAAATTTCGGACCAGCGTTTCGAAATTTTGATCTGAGATATTTCGATAAAATGGGTTAATTAGTGTCACGAAATTGATTTGAATGAAATTTGAGGGCGATCTTGTGAAAATTTTTTAATTCATTGATCTTTTGGGGTATCCAAGGGTTCATGAAAAGTTTTTTTCAACAATGCAAAACGCGATATCTTCACATGATTAATGCTTGCCTACACTGATAAAAAAATACTTTCAACGGAGTTCACTCACTCGATATCAAAAAATATTCTCTTGTCAATTCTTAAAATCATGAAATCTTCTGATAAATAATATAAGTCTCAGAGTGAAAGGAGAAAATATATCAACAGAATGGGATTTTCTGGTTCCGAGGGAATTTTCAAGTGTTTTCAAGACTAGAAGTGATGTTATTCACATAACTTTAAGTAGTTGTATTCGATCTGGGATTTTATTTCCATGAGGACTCCCGTTACGTAATGCTCAAACAACACATTTTGTAAGCTCAACTTTTGATACTCTTGGATTCATAATAAAAATGCTCATTCAGCGTTTGTAACAACAATTTTTTAGATGAACATGGCAAGTTGATGAATTCGAGAATTCATGAATTCTCAGAATTCATCCGATTCTAAATACAATACAAATGAGATGAATTTTTGGGGGGTCTAATGTTGGCAGTCAAAAATGTTCTCGAGCCAAGAGAATCGAAAGTTCATAAAAATACATTTGTTCTTAAATGGGAGAACAAAAAGATTTGCCATAAAATTTCACATGATTTTAAATTAACAAGAATATATTTTCTCGTGGCAAGTAAATCTCTATTGTCAGAAGTATTTTTTCTTTAAGTGTATTCACTGTTAGAAAGCTCCCAGAAATAAATAAGAACTTGGAACTTTAAATAAATATTAACGTTTGAATTTTCAAAGGTGTAAAACCAATTTTCGTATTAAAATGCGGAATTCAGGATAAATCCGCTCCAACGAAACTTTCGACGGATTGAAAATTTAAAAAAATTGGTGCTTGCATTTTCTATGTATTCTATAATTTTTATATATGATATATCCATTCTGTATAATTTTCACGGTCATATGGACCCGACAATTGCTGTTTCATAATTCATCCGATTTTTCTAATCACCTGAGATGTATTTTCCGTGTGCCATTTCATAAAAATACTGCACGCAGAAAATACGACTACCATGGTTTCATAAAAAATAGCCCGTTCTGTAATATTCACTATTTCCAACAGCCCAATATTATTCTCGAATTGATCATTTGCTATTTCCAACACAATAATATTTCTTTTTATTTTGTTTTCATGAAATTTCAAGAGTAATTTCTCAAAAGTGTTTTGAGAGGTGTAATTAACAATGACAACAATTCTGTGCAATATCGAAAGACGAGGTTGTGTTACTTCTGGAATACACCAGAGTTGTCCTCTTCCGATTAAAATGTTCAGGATTCTTCTGAGAGAACCTCTCTCATAATCTTCGACTTCCTCAATTTATCAAACTGAAAAAATCCTTGAATTCTTAATTTAAGAAAAAGATTTTTCTCTGAGCCCGAATTGGTATTCTTTATTATTCCCGTGACAATTGCTACTATACTCCACCCACAGGCCCCATTCATTTCAAGCGAGTGGTAAAAATGTCGTGGAGGTGTACTCCGGGTACTTTACACTGGACATTCAGTAGAATAAATCGTGAAACTTGGGTTTTCCTCGGGAGTTATAAAGTGAATAACCACATTTTCTGCTCGAGAGCCGAAAAATCTAGAATCTCCTAGAGTAAACAGAACGTACCTCGAGGTAGCGCATATGGTGTTACGAAGGTAATTCAACAATCACTCGGCCCCCATTGCCATTAATGCATCATTTGCAAATAATCCGGACTAGAACGAAATGAACGGAATGAAAAAAAGACAATGAGGAGAAATTACGTGACGAGAATGAGTAACGAACAGACCTTGTGATTTTCGTGTTTCTGTTTTACTATAGGTGAGTCGGAAGGCCGAAATGCGGAGGGGCTCTAAAGAGGACAGAACCGCTCCGTCAATGGGACGCATTGTAATTCAATTAGTCCACGCAAGGACGAATGCCGAAAGTTTACCATTAATCACTAAAAATCTGGGGTACATGATATTTGGATGGGTTTATTGCGTGGCTCTTCACTCTTTTCATTGGCAGGAGACCCACCTGTTTCTACGAGAGGCAATTCTCAAATTAAACGCTTGAGAATGATAATAAAAATTAGGACAAACGAATTTTGAGTGGAATGTGAAATCCAATGGAGAAGAGAAACAAATGTTTCAGTGGTTCAGGAAAGTTTAATGTCTTCTGGTGTCTAGAGTAATCGTATCAACAAGTATTACACCGGAAAATATTTCCAATAGAGAGCAATATTTCGAGTGCAGTTTATTCTGGTGAAAAATACTAAGCTTGGGCTTTAATACAGTACATTACGTTAGGAGATCGATGAAAGGAGACTCGCTTCACTGGAAGAACACATTTCCCTCCCACTTTGTACGGGGGAAAAATATCAGGAACAAAGTCTGGTTGACATTTCCTCATCTTTTTTCACAAGCTCCAATCAAATTATTTTATTATTATTATTTGTCTTTGCGGAACGTGGGCAATCAATCAGCGAAATTGTATGAGTGAAATTAGTTGCAATGCAATCTCAAGCCGAAGAAAATCAATTGATTAAACTTCCTTAGATTTAATTTTCGTACATAACATAATTTCCCCGGCTTTTCTTGCGCCAGAATAGTAGTTATTCTGGCATTTCTTTCTCCGTATAACTTACATTTTTATACGATATTAATTGTAATGATAAAACCTGATTTTTAATTATTTTACTTTTTCGTAACGGTAAACTTGACGAAAACCTAATAAAACCTCATCGGAAACACTACGGGTTCATCATTTACACTTCGTTCCCGCATTCCGTCGGTCTTGGAAAGAACTAAACGCAAAATTCAAAGAAAATCACATACTGGTCTTCAGAAATAATTAGCAGCTCATCCTACCTTATCTCTATGCTTTAGGGCGCCAGTTAATTTTTAGCCACGCGGAATTAACAAACCGCAACCGAAATTGTAATCTTTATCGACAAACGTAATGATTTGCAAAAACCGTAATTTTGATCGAAAACCGTAATTATTTATCGAAAACCGTATACTAATTATACTAAAGACCAGTAGCGACGAAAATCAGAATATTTCCAAGGGACGAAATACGAGGGTACGGTATTGCTCGGTTGCTCAGTGATAATATCATATGATGTAACCCGTCTATTAATAAAGAAAGTTTAATTTCTAAATAATTAATTATAATTATTTACAAGAGCGCGGAGGTGGGAGGTAGAAGAATCGACGTTAAAGGAACGTCCAGTACCGGTTGAATTCCGACGGATTTTCAACGTAGAATTAGGAATATTTGGAAATTGCACCCAATATCT